>WOFM01000160.1:563810-693025 GCA_011428145.1 Ericerus pela | reverse complement strand
TCTCATTTTTGATTTGTTCCGTATTAATTAATGTTTCTAGACTAATGGTTTGTACAATGGATCAGTTATTCAAGAATATGGGTGTCTGGGTCGATAAACCAGCGTATGACGAAGCTGAAAAATTGTATTACGAGAGATTGGCGAAAGTGAGTGAAGACTATTCATGTGAGTTGGTGAAGTGTTTTTTCTCGTTAAGTTTCATCAAATTACGTTTTGTTATACGCACAGCAACCACCAAAGAAAGTGTCCCTCGCTGGAGAAGTAGCCAGAGCTCGCGAACGAATTAAACAATCGTTGGAAAATGTAATAATATCTTCATCCTTGCCGGCGATGTTTGTATGATGTGCTTGAATATTTTGAATTATTTTGCAGTTCGAGACCTTGTCGAATGCCCCGTGCAATGCTGATGTTCAAAGTAAAGTGGATTTTGTCGAAGATAAAGTCACACTTCTCAGAAAAGGTTTGATTTTTTATTTTACTCGAAGAGAATTAAAAGTTTACTGAATTTCTTACTTATATCCGTTACAGATTTTGAACAGTTGAAGACTTCAGTCCTTTCATTAGAAAAATTGGTCAAACAATTGGATCAAAAAGTTTCTTTGTCTTCAGCACACCCATCCTCAGCGAATAAGTCGAATGACTCCTGCTCGAAGCCTACCACCAGTTCAAAACCTGCCGATGATGATGATGTTGATCTTTTTGGATCTGATTCTGAAGTATATACATTTAGAAATTTTTTTAATTTTTTGTAATAATTCGGGTTCATTCTCTTGACGGGGGCGAAAAATTATAGTGCATCCTGTATACTCATCAATATTATCTATCCTACTTCGATAAAGCTCCTTCGTGAACTGATTATATTATTCGACTGATTCAATAAAAAGTTTTCTATCTTATATATTAATTTTCAGGGTGAAGATGCTGAAGCCACAAGAATCAAAGAAGAACGAATCGCTGCATATGCTGCTAAAAAGTCTAAAAGTATGTGAATTTATCTTAAATTAGTGAAAAAAATTATAAAGTAATGTTGTACCAAGTTTTCGTTGATTTCAGAACCCACTTTGATCGCCAAGTCCAATATTATTTTAGATGTTAAGCCTTGGGACGATGAAACTGACATGAAAGAATTGGAGAAAGCTGTGAGGAAAGTAGAAATGGATGGTTTAGTATGGGGTGCTTGTAAGTCAGTTTTATTTGTTGTATTCCTCTAGTTACTTAATTGTTATTAATTTTTTTTTGTTTTTTTAGCTAAACTTGTTCCATTAGCTTACGGTATCAATAAATTACAAATATCATGCGTTGTAGAAGATGAAAAAGTTTCTGTCGATGAACTTCAAGAAACATTACAGGAGATAGAAGATTATGTAGGTTTAGTTGAAAGTTTATTTTTAAAATTTTATTCATTTTGTTCCTCGGAATTTTTTAGTCTTGAGTTATGCTGAGAAAATTATTAGATTCTCTTGTGCAAAAGCTTAGATGGTGCGCTATTATTTATTATTTGCTGGCCAGAAATTTCGTTTCCCTATATAAGTTATTTTTAAAACTCGAAAAAATTAGAAAAACTGTTTTAATCAAATCTATTCAACTTCATATTTTTCACTGAAAATTGTATTGATGGACCTGGTGATATCTGGACTGTTGGGGCTGACAATCTCCTCGATGTTCCAGATCAATTAGAAAAATGTTTCGAGTTCCTTTCTTATCTGATACGTATTATTCTAAGCCTTTGAAGAAAACGTTTGTTCAAATTTTGATGAATGAAGTTGTTGGATGCCGAAATGTGTGTTTCAAGTTTATTACTTTGAAGCTTATGCTTTAATTTTGTCATTGAATATTTTCGCTTAATTTTCTGTGAATGCTGAAGATGATATCGAAATCTCACTGTTTCTGGATTCATAACAAAACACCTATCTCGCAAGTGGAACTAGAATTTATCTTAATTTTCTTCGTAAAATTTCAATTCTACCAGCGATTACACTTTCTCAATCACAGATGAGCATTGCGATCCTGTCCCAAGTATTACTCAATTTCAGCTTCAGCTAAAGTATTCATCGCGTATAAAAAAATTTTCCAAAAATTCATTCAATAAATTTCAATTTTCTGAACTTCGATGTTTTTCGAAATATATTCCCGATTCGAACATATTTCTTGGCTCGATTTATTGTCTTGTGAACTATGGCGAAGGTTGGTACAGCATGCTGAAAGTATCGTCTTCTTTTTTTTGTAACAATGAGAAATTACAAATGATATAATCTAATGATTATCATTCTGTTTGAATTACTGAACGTTGTGTATTATTTTTCTTTTTTCATTTCAGGTTCAAAGCGTTGATATCGCCGCGTTCAATAAAGTTTAATTGGAAACTGAGAACTTCATAAATTTTTTTTTTTTCAATTGTAAATCATTGTCTTTGTAATTATATTAAAAAATGAATCGCCTTAATCCACTTGGTAGGATAAAAGAAATTGAGTAACATTTTACATTTTTGAGTGTTTAGTTTTCGCATTTTATAATCTTGAACGCAACTAAACAACTGATTCATTTAAAAATAACTTTTCAGCGAACCTTCTAGTTTTGAATAAAATGAGTGACAATCGCAATTTAAAATATTTTAATTCTAATTGACGGCTGGTGAGAAGAAAAAAAAATCAACTTTTTTTGTAACTCAAATCCAAAAATAAAAAACATGAATAAACATATCATAGCCACAAAATGAGCATATCGAGACGAAATTTACGAAAAGTGTTCGCCAAACACGAATCGAGTGATCAGATCGTAAGCGAATAATGGTTGATCGGTGGGCACCATGTGACCGGCATTTCTCACCAATACTTCAGTGAGATTTTTCACAGTTTTATAGTAGCCGGCGATTTCATCTCCTACCTTCCATATGTGTCGAGCAGCTTTCTGGTACTCGGCAGCACCACTCCATTTGAGATTTTTTAGAAATTCTTCAGTCAATGGATACGCGACGATAATGTCGAGCTGACCATTGTAGTCTCCTTGTAGTTTTCGACCAATGTTTGAATGTAGGGCACAAAGGATCTCGTAATGTCATTTACTAAGTGAACTTGCACTTCAAAACCATTATGAAATGGCGAATCACCAACGTGAATGAGCTTTCGAATCGAAGGTTGCTGCACAAATGTGAACCATTTGCCAACTGACGAGCGGACAGAATGTAAGAAATTATAAAAATTGGTGAAACCGGTCACGTTTGCGAACAACGTGCTTGAGTTTGTGTGCGTGCTACTGGCCACAATAGTGAAGAAAATTTTAGCTGCTTCTTCATATTGTTCCTTCTCGATGAGGGCGATTGTCTGTGCTTGTCGTTCCTCAAACAGTCGTTTTGCATTCGAGTCAAACCGATCTGATAAAGGAAATCGCTGTAATTCAACTGATGCACCCGATCGCAGGCACCGTTACCAATGGCTAGGCCCTTTAAGTTAATTGTGGCTGTTGGAGAGTTTCGGTTCTTCTGATGGATGGTGTAGGCAAATGCGGGAATGTATTTGCCTGCGTATGATTCGCCAGTGAGGAAGAAATCATTTTTCCGCAACTCGGGGAACAATTGGAAGAATTGGACAACCGCAATGTACAAATTTTCTCCCACTCCAATTTGATCTGTAGAGTAACCTTTTTCGTGGTTGGTGAAACTATATCCGGTGCCAACCGGGTTGTCAATATACAGCATCGAAAGACGTTTTGTCCACGAGTATTCGCGAAGGGTAACATTCGTCAGGTCGTCTCCAACCTAGAACAAAAACAGATCAGAGTCAATTCCAGATGATACAAGTTAATACAATATTTTAGATAAAATACATACACGGTTTTCAAAAATCGTCTTCTAAGCCAAATGGGTCTTATAAAACTAAGACAAGTAGAGTTCGTCGAGAGAAGAAAGAAAAAGAGTTCATGGCCGTACCTTCTTTTTTTGGCATTGTTGTTATGTTGTTGTTTCGGGGATAGACTTTTATGTGCGTGTGTCAAATAGGTTGCATATTCATCCATTTTAAGGCAAAATTTAGAAATGATAGTACATATCGTACAAGTGTTGCAAGTTTAAATTTAGGGGCATAACTTTTTTTTTTCAAAATTTAAAAAAAATGAACATTAAATATGCTAAAATTTCAACAAATTTCTTCCGATTTCAAGTAAATTTAACTTCGTAATTGTAACCAGACTAACAAACCAATGTTAAATTTTTTCCACTAAACTTGTATCCAAGAAATGGATACCACCAACAGCTTTCGCTGCTATCGTGGATTAGAGTTTGAAAAAGAACAAAAAGGTTCATGAAGATTCATGTTTTATTTTGTGTGCAGTAAACAACCCTTTTTTCAAAGGTTTTATTTTTATTGTCTGCAGCAGCCAACTCTTCGTGTAAAGGTTTTTAAAATACCTAATGACAAAAAAGAACTAATTGAATAACAATTTGGAACAATATTTTGAAATAAAGAAGATCCGTAATATTAACGCATCATTTTGTTTTAAAAAGAACTAGATTTTTGGTGGAATACTTCTCCATTGGGTTTGTCAGAAACATAAATTTCATCTAACGATGCCAAAAGTTTCCTGGGGGTTATGAGATGAAAAACAAACCTACCCCTGCCCTAGGTCTCAATGCAGAACAATTTTATTATGTACCTACTTTCTCCGAAAACATACATAAAAGGCAGTTGTCTCGTAAGTATATTTTTTCTTCGAGTCTCTTCGGAAATGCCTGGAAACGCCTCAGAAAACATCCTCTTTGTCAGATTACAGACGCTTGTCCAAGTTGCAGAAATTCGTTTTAATAACTATAAACTATGCTTAATAATGGTTTTCAATGAGATTTACAGTAAATTATAACGATGGGGGGAAAATGAGGACTTCTGGGATTATTAATTTCAGAATTAAGTTGTCATATTCAGGGTTTATTTTTCGAATTATCAAATTTCGAATCTGTTTTTGGCCTTACCCCCTCAAATACATTGAACTAGAGGTTTCTGGACGTACGTACCCTCTGTCAATGATATCAGTATACAAATAGTGGCACTGCAATGACTTTTGTAAGATAAACTTATCGTAATTTCAAGTTTGTCGACTTGGTTCCCAAATTATATCGGTAATAGACTCTATTTCTGAAAATTAAGAAGATATGATACTGATGAAACCTGTATTGCAATCATAGGCGGATTTAGGGGGACTGGGATGGTAAGTCTCCCAGAACAGGCATTTAACCATCCGGAGATTTAAAAAAAAAAAAAGTAGGATATCCATTAAAATTCTGAAGGGTTTTTCTGATAAATAGTAGTGAAAGAAAGTGTTGAGGGACAGATAAAACTTGACCAGGGCCTTAATCCTCCCAAACATTATAACCAAAATCCGCCTATGATTGCAATAATGCTTCGCATGGTTGTGGATTTCCGATTAGCCTTACCCCTTTTCTTTGAGGATATGATTAATTTTTCATAGTTGGATTTAAATTACTAACAATGTGGTGAAGGAAATTGGTCACATTTGTTCCGAAAGTACCTTGCTCATCCTCTAATTTTAATTGCCAATTTTATCATGAGTCTGGTAGTCAGTGAGTTGGTTGGGATGGACCCTTGTTATAATTCTAATCAAACGTCAAAAACAAATCTGATCATGATTTTACTTGGGAAATTTACTTTTTGCAACACCCTATCGAAAAATACCTTTTTTAATTCCCCTTGACTGAACAAAAAATAGCAAATTTCATAAATAAAATAGGGAATCATTATACCACACTCCAAGAAAATACCCATTGCCAGTGGGTAACGAAGAACGTACTTTTTCACTACATATTTGGTACCTGGAAATTTTTTGACATTACAAACCAGAAACGGTCCATTTTCAGTAAACAAGCCGTACAAAGATGAAGTTCCTGGTCCTCCATTCAGCCAAACAACGACTGGAGCTTTATCAGGGTGTATTTCAGCTGGAAAGAACCAGAAGAATATGTTCGAATTGTACAGTTTGTTTACGGTAAAGAAACCGGAATAGCTGATCACATTGCCCACAGGAGCCGGGTGGACTTGTGACAGGTGGCGAGCTTCAGCTATAGAACCATTTTCAAGAAAAGGCGTCAATATAAGAGGATCTTCGTTAAGTTTTGGCCACAGTTTGTGCGGTTCAATCTGAGGAAGGTCAACCGTACAGAATCCCGTTGTTATGAAGACAATCAGTAAAAAGATAATGAGTTCCAAAAAATCCATTCTGAAAACAAAGTAAAACTGCGGTTTTTGTTGTCGATTTATGAAAAAAACAGTATATTACATAGGCGCATACCAACTGCTGCTATTAATTAGCACTCTGAATTACTACGGATTAGTGGTGGCTCCACGATTTTCCAAGTTAAATGGCTGGCAATTCCGAGATAGAAAAAAATCAGTTTGAATTGCTTTCCCAGGATATTATTCAGTCCTTGAATTCACAATATGTTTTTCCAATGTATTTCCCTGAAATTTGATAGAAATAAAAAGTAGATGATAGAAGAGAGTACCTATTCTAATTATTCATTAAATTTAATCAATTAATTGTCATTTTGCAACGAGTAATTTCAATATTGGTGTGGAATATTAGCCTGCATGTATGCTGGCCATATTAGCTGATTTGCATTTTGTATTGTTTCATATTTTTTAAATTGAATAATGACAATGAAATCAGTAGAATTAAATACTACCGAAATTGACACAAAATTTTCTAATTATTTTCTAAATTATCGGAGGAAATAGGACAATTCATTCACGCAATAACCAGCATCAAAATTTAAGTTAATTATTTTTAAGCTCTTTATCAAACGCACAATTCATTTTAAAATAAAATGCAAGGAGGGACCAAGGTTTCTTGTGACAAAAATTTGAACAGAAAGTCTGTTTACTACCCTGCACATACCAGTGATGTCATTTTTCCCTCAACAGTGCTGCCAATATGACTTTGTGAAAGTGCGGCATCTTTGCCACCTTCTCCTTATTTATTATGGTCTATTTTAACATTTTACTAATTTTGTTAATGATTGGCCAGATGACACTCACGTTGCAGCTATTTTTGATATTATTTTGACTATAAAAAGCTTGATTTTGAACTAATAACCAAGAAATGTGAAAAAATATCAGCTATAATTTATTGTAACATGCTAGCAATTCTAGAACAGATCAGCAGAAAGTATATTTCCAAAAAATGTATTTTTGTTTAGCTTTTGAAAGAAACAATTGTTTTTAAATACTCTCATATAAGGTGAAGATTTGGCAGCTATTAAAATGTGTACCATTAGTTGAACCAAGCAGGTCTTGGGAACTCGTTTTTTTTTCTTTTTCCAATTCAATAATTATTTTTATTAGCAGTGATATCAATATGTACCCAAGATTCATTACTTTTTATTTTTCTTTTTTTTTAGGCTGAAAGAAAAGCATTTCTTGATTAAGCCTGAAAAATGCATTTTTCAGAGCTATTGTGGAATACCTTGTTGTGAGAGATATTCTCACCAGAAGGTAAATTCAACAGAATTTAAGCGTGTTCAGCCACTTCATACATAAGTATGGGTAAGCCAAAACCAAGGCGAACACTGGTGACTTTAGAGCTGGTTTGGGCAGTTTATATATGGCTTATTCACACGCACACAAACACACGTATATAAGAAAATATGTATGTTGGTGAGAGTGGCCAGGTTACATCATCCCCTATCGATATAAGAGATGGTTGGCCAGTTCGTGTACGGATCGTGACATCATCTCATTGTGTCACAATTCGGTACTCATACATTACCTACATGTACTTGCAGGTAATTACGATCGAATGTATTTTGTGTGTTTAACGTCACGAGGACGAATATTTGCCTGCCCTTTGGGGCGGCGACTGTTGTTGAGGGGTCCGAGCCCCTATACCTCATACGGGAGAGTCCCCATAGCTATTATATCGTAAAAAGAGAAAAACTTACATTAATTAACAAATAAATCCGGAAATAACGAACCAATAGAAAGCAAAATTGGTAGGTACATTCCTTCTTGTAAAGATGTAATGTTCGCGACTACTGGATAAGAATTGCAACCTTTATGGAGGTTATCCCCTTTAACAGCCCCAGGGCATATATTATAAATCCAATTGCAACCAAATTTGAAATTGTGTTAGAATGGTTCTAAGTGAATGTCTCTATCAAATTTTGTAACTATTGTTAAAAAATTATTAATTTTAGAGTTATTAAACTGTCAAAAATGTAACATAATGGTACCTACCAGATACGTACCATGAAACAAATCTACACCAAATTTGAATGGTATTGACCTTGACTAAGTACAAAATAATTATTGGTTCAGATTTCGTGATTATTGAACGAAAATTACAACCTGTACCGTGTTAAGAAGAACTGTACCCAGATACTTACCTACATATGTATATACCTATACATAAACACATTAGGCTCCGCTTAATCGGTCCGCTGATAATCCGGATTGCCCCTTATTTCGACCAAAATTGCTTGGAACAGATCAAAATAATACAAAATTTATAAGAAAAAGCAAAAATCACAATGATTTTCCATTACACAAGATAAAATTCTAATTTTGTAATTTGATAATAATCCACCTGTTTCGCTTTAAAATCACACCTACAGTTATAGGTACGTATTCGTGCAAATAAAACGATCCAAAAAACGGACACACTTCATTGGAAAAATTACATTGTGCGATGGTATGATTGAACTTTGGCACGAAGATGAGAATTTATTGAAGTGGGGTAAAAACCGCAGCATGTTATCGAATGCAAAGGTAACCACATTACTACAATCACGCAGCTGTTACATACAAATAATTTAAAAAAAAAAAAAAGGTGAGTTCGTTTCGATACTTTTTTTGATTTCAAATTTTCAAATATACTTACAGTGGAACGAGTTCTCTGAAGAGGCAATTCTGCATGCTTGGTTTTACGTCAAAAAGAGGTTACCTACGTCACGTTGTCAAAAAAATATGGATTTTCTGATCCAATATGGTTGCTTCTAATTTCACGTCTAATTTAGAAACCACTGCTTACTTCCAAAAAATAATTCGCCGAAACGATCTATTATTTGAATAGACTGAACAAATGCAAATCTATCAATAGTAACAAATGCGAGCTAACTCCGTCTGCATTTTTGAAGGTTAAATTTTATAAATATTCACAAACGATGTGTTACCTAAACTTACCATTTAGTACATCAAAATTATTGACAGAACTTTGATCCAAACTAATTTTTAAACTAAACAATTTGCTAGGCCTACCAACAAATTGAATTCGGTAATTGAAAATTTTTATTACCTATATTTTTTCTGATCGAATGCTTTGATTATACATTAATGGACTGGGATTAGTCGAAATGAAAGTTAAGCAGACACCTTCTGCTCCTTTCCCCTTAATTTTGTCATTTATAAGCCTAATATTATGACTGATCAAGTCTTAACACATCTTTGAAACATTCAGTGGTTTACTGAACACTGAAAACGGGAGAGGGGATGATGTTGGCAGAGAAATAGTACCATTGTTGTAACAGGGTATTCCAGGTCCATTATAAATCTATTCAGTGACTTTCACTTAAGATATAAGTCATAATTTACCTATAATAAGTGTGGAATACCTTGTCGTGAGAGATATTCTCACCAGAAGGAAATTCAACAGAATTTAAGCGTGCTCAGCCACTTCGTACACAAGTACGGGTAAGCCAAAAGCAAGGCGAACACTGGCGATTTTATAGCCGGTTCGGGTGGTTTATATACGGCTTATTTGCACGCACAGAAACACACGTACGTAAGATAATACGTACGTCGGTGAGGGTGGCCAGGTTGCATCATCCCCTATCATGATAAGAGATGGCTGGCCAGTTTGTGTACGGATTGTGACATTGTTTGATGATGTCACGATTTGGTACTCGTACATTACCTGCATGTACTTGCAGGTAATTATGATCGAACGTATTTTGTTTAGTTTAACGTCACAAGGACGATTATTAGCCTGCCCTTTGGGGCGGCAACTGTTGTCGAGGGGTCCAAGCCCCTTTACCTCATACCGTTGAGTCCCCACAGCTACTCCCCCCCAGTTTTTGCGCCACAAAAATGATCAAAAATGCGCAAGGCCTGGGGGACGTGGGGGTTTCTACTTTCGCCTCTGGTCGGCATCCCATTTTGCCAGGGTGCTACCTACCGTGGCCCCGACGCACTCGTAGGACTCTCTGTGTGCGTTCATCCGGGCCAGGTAATTTGCCCAGCTGTCCTCTCCCCTACACCTTGGTGGTACATTTTTTGAGCGGGCATAGGGGTGATGACAGGAGTGAGGGGGCAGCAGACGTTTAAACGTTGGCTTCCTTAGCATTGGGGAGTTTGAGTTCTCCGCTGCTGAGGTGGCCATTTTCGCTTTTTTGTTCGCAGCCCTCTCAGCCGTGAACAAAAACCTTATTGGCTCCCATTTCTCCTCTGGTTTCAGCTCCGGCTTCGGTGGTTCCGGAGTCGGAGTTGGCTCCTTTGGCAATTGGGGAGGAGAGATAATTGAAGGCAGCGGAGTGGTCATCTCCGCTAGGACATCGTTGACTAGAGGAGCTGTGTCCATGAGCAGCTCCTCCTCAATCCGGTCCAGCTCCTTCTTCCGCTCGGTCTTCTGCTGAGTTTGTGAAGTCTCAGCAGTTTTTCGGGCGAATTGGAAGGTGGTGGATTTCAGGATGGGAATTGGCAGTGACATTTAGAATTAGTAGGAAAAGGAATCAAAAATATCAGAAAACACGTCCAAGATCTCTGGCGGTTCTGAAGTGGGTGATTTTACTTCAATTTTTGATTTACCATTACAGTTATGTTTTATTATTTTTGTATCTTCTTATCGACATGTAGAGGGGATAGCGCTTAAAATTCTCAGCCGTATGCAAGTTTTCCGGTTAAGTTCTGATCGGTTTAAGCAAAGTTATGCCTGAAATAAACTCAGTAAATATAATTTTCGAATTTTTATTACAAAGGAATCTCCGCTTGTGACGTCACAACGTTGAGATTATCTTTGTGTTTAACGGTAAACGCACGTTGCAATGTTTTGTTTCAGTATTGCAAGTGGATTTGTTTATTCCTGTCGTTTTCTTTTTGTTGGCATTCCTCGTTTGCTTATCTCCGGAGTTTCTTTTGTCTCACGGAATTCCGATTTTCCTCGCATATTTTTTAGCGGGTGTTAACTTACGTAGCTGATATTACTTTTTCGGGAGTAAATTTTATTTTCTTCGCATTAACCTCTCAGACATGCGAGAAGGGTGGGAATTTTTACATTTTTTACTGCCAGGGGGCCTGTCTCTTTTGAGTGGACATAAGGGGGCCTCAGGATCGAATGTTTTGGTGGTAACATCATCCGAAAATCTTACCGACTTTTTTAATGTTTTCTGTTGTGAATTATTTGTTTCACATTTTTCGACAGATTCTTCCGTTTTTGTTTGGGAATCTGTCTGGATATTTTCTGTTTTCCTTCTGCAACCTTTTTATTCTTTTGTCGTCACTTACCATGTATGCAGGCTTCAATCTGTCGATTGAAATTGTTCGAGGTTCGCCTGCAATGAGTATCACAAAGTTTTTCTTATCTCGTGATACTACTTTGTAAGGACCGGCGTATGGTTTCTCCAGCGCAGATCTCATTTTTTCGTCTCTAACAAATACGTGTGAAGTATTGGCCAAGTGTTTCAAGATGTAAATCTTGGGCTGGCCATGGCGAGCTACCTGTTTTAGGAAATTGTTGACATAATTTCTTATGTTTTGTACCATGATTTCGGGGCTAACTTCTTTCGATTCTGTGAAGAAGTCCCCTGGAAGGCGTAGCTCTTTGCCAAATGCAATTTGCGCTGGATAGTGACTTGTATCCGTTTGTAGGGCAGATCGAAGGCCTAAGAGGATGGCAGGAAGTACTTCTACCCATCTCTTGGTATCATGAGACATGATAGAGGCTTTGAGAGCTCTATGCCATCTCTCAATTTTGCCGTTGGCTTGAGGATGGTAAGCTGTGGTATGACTGTGTTGAACACCAAGCTTATTGAACAGCTCTTTAAAGAGCGAGCTCTGAAATTGGCGACCTTGATCCGTAATTATGACTTCTGGTACTCCATACCTCGCAATCCAGGTATCATATAACCTTGCAGCTACTGTGGGAGCTGACATCTCATGTAGAGGGATTGCTTCTGGCCATCGTGTTGCCCTGTCTATTATCGTTAACAGATATCTGTGTCCTTGAGATGGTGGCAATAGGCCTACTAAGTCCATATGTACTGTTTTAAACCGCTCTGTTTGTTTGAAGGATTTGAGGGGCAAGCGAGTGTGTCTTCCTACTTTGGATTCTTGACAGTTCAGGCAACTGCAAGCCAATTTGTTGCAGTCAGACTTCATTCGTGGCCATACAAACCTTGCCAAAATTATATTAGCACTACATTTTGGCCCAGCATGTGACAGATTATGTACACTGTCGAAAGCCAACCTGGGATATTTTACCGGTAGAAATGGCCTATTCTTACCTGTACTGACGTCACATGTTAATAAAACATCAGTACCGGGAATTTTTCGCTTTCTCAATTTGAGAGTAGTATCATTGTTCGATAACAACTCTTGCAATTCTGCATCCTTAAGCTGTGCTTTAGCTATTTCAGCATAAGGCAATTGGACAGGAGCCGAGATAACTTCGATTCTACTCAAGGCATCAGCTGGAGTGTTAAGTTCTCCACTTATATACTGAATGTCGGTAGTCAATTGACCAATATAGTCTAATTGTCGTGCTCTTCTCGGCGATGCCGGTTCTGCTTTTTGTGTGAAGGCATATGTTAGGTGTTTATGGTCAGTATACACAGAAAAACATCTACCCTCTAATTGGTGCCTGAAATGCTTCAACACAGAAAAAATTCCGAGCAATTCCCTATTGTATGTGCTATAGTTCTTTTCTGTTTTTGAGAGCTTCCTCGAGAAGAAAACTAGTGGTAACTTCTTGTTGTCTTTATCCAATTGGTACAGGGTTGCACCAATAGCAAAATCAGATGCATCAGTACTCACGCATAACGGCAGACTTTTGTCTGGATGAGCCAATAGAGTTGCATTTGCCAGTGTATCTTTGATTTTCTCAAAGGCCTGTTTGGCTTCTTTATTCCATTCGATTGGAGTTTTGTCTTTCTTTTTACTTGTCTTCATTAGTGCAAACAGCTTACTTTGTTCCGCTGCTGTATTCTTCATGCAACATCTATAGAAGTTCACCATCCCCAAGAAACGCTTGAGTTCAGCGACATTTGAGGGTTTTGGGAAGTTCAGTATTGGCTCTACTTTGGTCTTCAAGGAAGAAATGCCTTCGGTCGAGACTTTGTAACCGAGGAAGTCAATTTTGGTCTGTGCATATAAGCTTTTACCTACGTTGATAGTAAGCCCGGCAGCGTGTATACTCTGTACGACGGCTCTTACATTCTCCTCGTGCTGTTGCTCACTGCCTTCAGAGCAAATGCAGATATCATCCAGGTATGCATATGCAAATGGCAATTCCCTAAACAGTCCATTGATAAATCTCTGGAAAGTTTGTGCTGAGTTGCGAAGTCCAAACGTCATTTGAAGGTATTCGAATAGTCCAAAGGGGGTTATAACCATTGTCTTTGGTACGTCCTGGTCGGCCATAGGAAACAACTTTTATCATCCCAATTTTGAGACTGGGTTTTGAGAGATGATGTTCTAGGGGGAGTTGAACTCTGACCCCTGTTACTGGAACTAGATCTGCGGTCTCTGGACTGGGACTGTTGTCCTCTGCTATTGCCGTTGTGGTTGTTGCTTCTTGATTTAGATCGTTGTCGCCAGCTACTATTGGGTTTCGTCGAGCTTTGGCTTTAGTTCTGTTTTACTTCATCGGTCAACTGAGCTATTTGGGCTCGAAGTTGAGCGAGTTCTCCAGTCTCTGCAGATACTGCACTGACCACGGGCTTTGACCTGGTGTATTCGAGTGCATTATCTGTGGATTTCGCAAGGAAGTCCAAGTCTGCGGATGTATTGATCACGGTCAAACCTATGGCGGATAGGCATTGCACAACACTTTGGGGAAGTTGCTTGCAAAATTGATTGCCTATGACAGAAGGGGCTACGATATTATCCGCCTTCTGCCTTAATTTCGCCATGAAGATCGAGGGTTTATCATCCCCCATCTTCATACTACCCATCACATCATCAATGATTTTGTTCTTTGTTTTTCCGAATACATTTTTTATTTTCTTGACAAACCAGGCATATTTGTCATCTTCTGTCGAAGGGCATTCCATGATGTCTGGAATGTGGCGGATTATCTGCAGGGGCAGGCCTCCACAGATATGTAGATACCGCTGGTTCAGTGTAATGTTTTCTGTCTTGAACCTGCCTTCTAATAGAGTCAACCATAAGTCTACCTCATTGGGCAGAAATTCCGGGATCTCTATCCTCCATCTGTAGAAGTTGGGGTTCTGCCTTGGCTGCAATTGCAAGAGTTGCATAATCTGCGCCAAGACTTTGGTTGTTAGCTGTGGCTGACTACTACCTCCCTGAGATGGTTGTGGGTTTTCAGTTGGTGGTGGAACCATTGCTATGTCTTTCTAGTGACAAGCGTATTCCACAGAACTACTTCCTTCCTTGCTGGTTGAAAACACTGGCTCCTGTGTTTGTAGGACAGGTGTTTTCAGGTCAGAACTTTGGCTTAAAGTTTGACCACTTCTCAATGTTTTAACTGCGAGTTCTTCTTTATTTATTGCAGTTCGCAGTCGTGCTAATTCTTGGTGTTGAGGGCCTTCTTCAGTTTTTGGTAAATTCATAGAGTGTCGAGTCAAAGTCGGGGTGTTGGGGGATGAGTCCAACCTTCTTCCTCCAGGTCTACTGTTTTGTTTCTCCTTGTTTATATATTTTAAGGAGAGGGGTATAAATTCCCACTTCAGCAGACTCTACTTCGACAACCTAAAAGGTGTCTTAGTCTGCAAAAAAATATTTTTATTTGCTAAGCAAGCGAGTATCTCGCTAGCGCACCGCGCCAAATTTTTATAAAAGCGCAACGCGCCTAAGGACACCTCACGATGTAGCCAAAAATTACATCGAGGTCACCACTGTGGAATACCTTGTTGTAAGAGATATTCTCACCAGAAGGAAATTCAACAGAATTTAAGTGTGCTCAGCCACTTCGTAAATAAGTACGGGTAAGCCAAAACCAAGGCGAACACTTGCGATTTTAGAGCTGGTTCGGGTGGTTTATATACGGCTTATTTGCACGCACAGAAACACACGTACGTAAGATAATACGTACGTCGGTGAGGGCAGCCAGGTTGCATCATCCCCTATCATGATAAGAGATGGCTGGCCAGTTCGTGTACAAATCGTGACATTGTTTGGTGATGTCACAATTCGGTACTCGTATATTACCTGCATGTACTTGCAGGTAATTACGATCGAACGTATTTTGTGTAGTTTAATGTCACAAGGACGATTATTAGCTTGCTCTTTGGGGCGGCGACTGTCGTCGAGGGGTCCGAGCCCCTTTACCTCATACCGTTGAGTCCCCACAATAAGTTTTTTGTTTTTTTATTGGAAAATTGATGAATGTGATAAAATTAACAAGATGTTTTGATTCAAAACTGCAAGAGGTTTGACCTTTGCACCTTTAATGAAAAAAGAATGAAACAAGGAAACATTGAATACAAAATTACACGAAGCAAGACAGGCCAAGTACATAAGTGCACTCAAGTTCAAGCAACTGATTTTGGAACTCAAACTAATTTCTCACATGATGGAATTTACTTAAATAGATAAGACAAAGTAAAGGAAAACTGATAAACTAATGATGAAATAATTAATTTCTTATTTCAATTTGTCCACGGAACAAAATTTAAAATCATACGAAAAAAAATAAAAAGAAAAAAAGAATTGGTGATTGTAATAGGTTCTTGGAAACAGTGTTACCAAACTAATAAATTACTATAGATATTGTCATAAAATTTTTTTGTGTTCCTTAATAGGACAATAAAGAGAATACAAAGTGAGTCATGGGATTGTTAAAATTATTCGCCAACAAGTTGCGGGCTGCCCAAAATCCTTGCTAACAATAAATTTAGCATACCAAACGTAATTTTTCATGATGGTCAATTATTTGTAGTTATCTACCTATACATAAAAATGATAAAACATTTCTGCGAATAGCATATCACTTTCCAATAATGAGTGGTCCAGGAAGAAAATCATCACCAATTGGGGTCTAAAATCAATGTAGTCGCCCTCTGGTGACCATTTCATCAAACGTGTTGATTTCAAGATAACATACATAATCAAAGCTTTCGAAAGCAGTTGTACAAAAATTGTAGGTGGTAGAAAGCTGAAATTTTTAGGAGACATCTAGGGGAAAGGAGAGCAAGTTGTCAAACGTAAACTTCAACATTTTATAACACAGGCTGAAACATAGTTAGAGCACTGTTTTTTGCAGTAAAAGTTAGCTTGAAGTTTTGACTACTTTTTTGCCCAGAATTGGATTTTTATATTGATAATTAATGAGAGATTTTTAACAATTTCTGCAGTAAGTCAAATTTGCCAACTTACCTGACATATCGGGTAAGTTGGCAAATGCCTGAGGGCAAGTTGGCAAAAGGAAATTTTTCTATTAAAATACGCACAAAATGTAAAAATTTCACATTTTCTTTATTCAAATAATGCTTTTCTAAATTTCTGACGCCACCGTACGCAAAAATCACATTGATATTTAGTTGCTGCAATTTCTTTTTTGCTCCATCCAGAACATTCTGCATGACACCATCATTTGCATACTTCGCACAGGTACCAATCTTCATCTTTACCTCTCTCATCACAAATAAGACACATTTTAGTTATATCTTCCTAGCAGAGTGCATTAACTTGTTTGAAAAAAGTTAAAATTTTACCGATAACAATTCGCCGAATTGCCCTCCCAGCGCAAATTTTTTTGAATAAGCCATTAAGAATTTAAGTTTGCATGTAGCGATCTGGTAATTGCATTAAATTATAGAGAATACTTACCTCTTCAGAATAATACCATCAAACATTGAGAAATTACAAATCAAAATTTTTAATTCCTTTCCCCACGAATACGAAATATTATAGTAGCACCTTAAACAAAACGAAAATTCAGGGATTATTATTTTTAAATGGCTTTTTACAAAAACTCAATGCAAGGTCTATCACATACTGAAATTTGGTGGCGCTATCTACCGTAGTTCCCGAGAAAAGTGTAGTTTGCCAACTTACATTCCTCGCCAACTTACCCTCCTTTTCCCTACATAAGTTATCTGATGATTCCTTGAAATTTTGGCTGCAATCGTACCTTAATTTCTCGAAATATTTCTGAAATTTTGTGATTTTAACAATGAGAATTTAATCAAATTGAAAAATTTGAACAGAATTTTGGCAATATCTCAACTGTGGGGACTCACTGGTATGAGGTAAAGGGGCTCGGACCCCTCGACGACAGTCGCCGCTTCAAAGGGCAGGCCAATTACTCGTCTATATGACGTTAAATACACAAAGCTCGTTCGATCGTAATTACCTGTATGTACTTGGAGGTAATGTACGAGTACTGAATCGTGACACGGTACGATGATGTCACAATTTGTACACGAACCGGCCAGACGTATCTTATCTCGGTAGGGGATGATATGACCTGGCTGTTCTCACTAACATACGTATTACCTTACGTAAGTGTGTTTGTGTGCGTGTGCCAAAACCAGTATATAAACTCTTAGAACAGGCTTTAAAATCGCCAGTGTTTGGTCTGGTTCTGGCTTACCCATACTTACGTACGAAGTGGCTGAACACGCTTAAATTCTGTTGAATTTCCTTCTGGTGAGAATATCTCGCACGACAAGGTATTCCACATCAATAAATAAACGTAAGATTTCAGTCAAAATTCAGGGAATCTTCAGATATCCAATGCAGATGTCTCCTAAAAATTTCAGTTTTCTACCACTTGACATTTTTGTGTAGTTGCTTTCAATAACTTTGATGTATGTTTCCAATGTTAAGAAACCATTCATTATCCAAAAATCAGCAGTGCTAGTGGCACAGTCTAGTGGAGGCTTAATATCCCAGTAGATATTGATGTGATGTAGTAGGAGAGAGTGTAACAGTGATGATCTTATGGAAAGTCTTGAGGGTAAGCTCTAGCAAATTTTATGTTTATAAAATGAAATATTAAAAATTTCACCAACATTATGCGCAAACCCCAGTGTCACAATTTGAAAATTCTTTTCACTTGCCCACATATTTCAAATTAAGGTTCCAGATAAATCGATGTTCCCACATTACTACAAGTTTGCTTCCATTCGTGATTTTATTATTATGGCAACTCTCCGCCAGGACACAAGTACACAGCACTATAAATTTACCTGCTGATGGAGTTCACTCTCTTCCTGTGTAAGTATAGGTAACACCAAAGAACCCATCTTTTTGCAGCGAGTTAATAATGCGTCAATTAGTCATATTTTAAATATTAATGCATCAATACTACGATAACACGAAAACTTTGTGGGTGTAATCCCTACAGACTGGTGACCCGGATTTTTTGCACAAACTCCATGGGTGTAACTCCCCCCTCCACTTATTAGGTTTGTTTTATTTGCCACGCTGTGTTGACACCAAAGCCCATATTTACATATGTCACTTTAACCTCCCTTCACTTCAAAAAAATTTTTGCACCATTTTGTACTTAAAATTGTGGGAACATTGTATCTTGTATAAGAGTTCAAATGTAAAAATAAAATGTTACCATGCTCTTAAATACAAAATTGTGCCAAAAATCATTTTTAAGTGAAGTTTAAGTGAAGGGAGGTTAAAGTCACATTAGTGAATATGGGTCCAAGAGGTGCTATTCCACTTTTGCACAATAAATGGACCAACTGAATAGCAGAATTGACTCGAAAGTAGCGGAACAGTTTTCCCTCATCATCACCTTGGCGTCGTTATTTTTTGCCAATATGATGTAGGTGTAACTTATATTTTCATCTATTTTTAGATATGACGAACATATTCGTCTATATGTTTTCGAATACCAAAAATGTAGGTATTCATCAATAATTAAACATCCTATAACTCGTATTTGATTTTACATATATAGATATAATGTCTGTATATTCATGACCTAATTGTGCCTGTCTCTCGAGTATTTTGCGAGTCAGCACAACCCTATAACAACACCCTACCTCACTTAGCCTATCTGACACGTACACTTACTTACCCCAAACGAGTATATAAACCCTTTATTCGAAGGAATCTTTACATTCAGTACCTAGAGCCTCTCTTATAGAGCTACTAGTTTATAGACAGTCTTGTCTAAATGGATGTAATCCCATATGTTAAATTTATTGTATAATAATTAACGTATTAATTGATGTACTGTGGTCGTACAATTTATTATTTTATTAAAAGTGTTAATTCAAACTTGTGTTTTAAATATTATTGAGTCTCCAAAATACGTTAAGGTCCACGATAATTGTGGATGATAACTTGAATAGGTATTTAAATTATTATAGAGGTATTAATACTTGCCCAGTGTTGAATATCTTGCGTATGGTGTAACACTGAAAGTGGTTCCAATTAGGTAGGTACATTACCACCTCTTTTGGCCATTACAGTAGGTGGGTAACTATTATTAAGACTTTTATAATAAGTATCCACCCATTACTTCCATATGCAAGAAAATAGTACCTTACTGAAACATACTGCAATTAATTTTATTACATACGGTAATTGAATGCAAAACAAAATAACATTTTCAATTTCACAATCGCGTGCAAAATTCGGTATTAATTGTCGCTTATAATTGTGATAAAATGGTACCCAGGTACCTACATCGTAAACACACGAATTCTCCGAGTAGAATTGAAGAAAATGGCGATAACGACAAAATTTATAGCGGATTTGAGGAGGTAATCTGCGAAAAGCAGGCGCCTATTCGCCGAACACAAATCGAGTGATCAGATCGTAGGCAAATAAAGGCTGGTCGGTGGGCACCATGTGGCCGGCATTTCTCACCAGCACTTCGGTAAACGTTCCGACCGTTTTGCGGTAGCCGGCAATCTCACCGGCCACCTTCCACACGTGTCGATCAGCCTTTTCGTATTCGGCGGCGCCGCTCCATCTGAGATTTTTCAGAAAATTCACCGTCGCCGTATATGGCACGAGAACGTCCAGCTGGCCGTTGTAGAACAGAACCTTGTAGTTCTCGACCAACCTCTCGATGTAGGGCGCAATCGATTTCATTATGTCGCTTTCGAGGTACCGTGACACCAGGTCGCCGCCACTGCTGAACGGCGAATCGCCCACGTGGATCAGCCTTCGAACGGAGGCCTGCTGCGCAAAGGCGAGTACGTCGCCGAGGGCGGATCCGCGCGACCGCAGAAAGTTGTACTTATAGGCGAAGCCGGTCACATTCTGGAACAGGGTGGCGTGGTCCGGACTTTCGTCCGCAATGAGCGCGTTGATCACTCTGTTCGCTTCTTCGTAGCGTTCGTCCTCGATGAGGTGGACGACCTTCGCCTGCTGCTCCTCGAACTGCCTTTTGGCATTCGAGTCGATTAAACCGATTTGGTAGAGGTAGTCGCCGTAGTTGAACTGGCGTACCGGATCGCAGAGGCCGTTACCGATGGCCAGCCCTTTCAGGTTGATTTTCGCTTTTCGACGGCTTTGGTTCTGGTTCTGGTTCTTCTGGTGGATGGTGTAGGCGAAGGCGGGAATGTATTTGCCGGCGTACGATTCGCCGGTGAGGAAGAAATCATTTTTCTGCAACTCTGGAAACAGCTGGAAGAACTGCAAGGCGGTACTGTACAAGTTTTGTGCCACATCGTTTTCGTCGCGCGCATATCCGTCCTCGTGGTCGGTGAAACTGTATCCGACGCCAACCGGGTTATCGATGTACAGCATCGAAAGACGTTTCGTCCACGAATGCTCGCGTAGCGTCGCATTTTTCGAATCATCTCCGTTAACCTGGAACCGGAATGGGTACGAATCAGTTCCACACACACACACACACACACACACGCACACACACACACACACACAAACAAACAAAAACTTGATACGATCTTTCGAAAGAAAATTACAACCCTAACGTAGTAACAGGTGAATCTTTGAAGAAAAAAACAAAAAAAAAAAAAACGTTTTTAATTTGGGAGTGGGGTGTCCGAACAGATCCGATCCTATATCTACAGAGGGTGACAAAATAGACCTAAAGGCGCGTGCGATGCCATAATAAAACCAGAAAACCCTTATTTCGAACAATCGGCGTTCAAAATCAGTGGTAGGTATTGTGCTTGAGAGAGAGTAGAACTTGTAAGCCATCTAAAAGAATAGGCTTAAAGACCTTTCAATTTTAAGAATGAAAATTACGCGGAATTCTCGTAGAATGTCCAATAAAGGCAAAAGAAATGTGAAATTCTTAATTAGGGGAACATCTCCTCCCCCCCCCCCAATTAAAACTAATTCACTTAATCCTATAGTTTACGATTTATTAATATGCTGTTTTGAAGATGAAAATAGAGTAAAATTAGCTGAAACTTAACCATTGAAACGTATTAGAGTTTAAATTTGGACAGCATTTTGGCATATAATATTTAAGCATTCCATAAGTGCCGCAGAAAGCAAGAAAAACCACAGAATAATTAAAATAAGACGAATAAAACGCAGAAATACTAAGTCTCATTTTGTGTTACCACGAACCTGCCTATCTACCCTTGCACTTGTCTTCTGAGTAAATTTTAAATTTCATTTTTAATACAAACTACTCAGTTCCTATATGCTCTTTTTTGGATTTAACATGAGCTATATGTCCGAGATAGCGAAACAGTGCCGCACTAAATGTTAAAATGTTGGTTGGTTCTTTCAGTTTCCAGTTTTCTGTTTTGAAGAGCAGTTTCAGTTCTGTGAACCGTGAAGCTTACCCTTAACTAGTTTTTCCATTTATATTCGTTGAAATTAGATATATAGATAGAATCGAAGTTATCAAACATAGGTAACTGCGAGAGAACCATTTGTACGTTAATGTCGTCTGCCGATGAGAGGCTTGAAAATGGGATTGGACTTTTTTTATGATTTTTTGGCGAATTTGGAGAATGATTTTTTATTAGAAATGATTTAGCATGTCCTTTTGAATGATTTGATGCAGTAAATGATGTGAAATAAACTCAATACCAAACATATTTTACTCTAAACTAACCATAGAAAACGTTAATTTAGGATTTATTTAGCACGCTGTTCGACGGATTTATGCCCATTATCTCATTTTCAAAGGTTATGAAAATATCCGCTAGATGTCAACCACATCAACGATAGGTCCAGCTAATATCTGAAATTTTTATGAGATACTAACCGTTGCCCGTTGCAGCTTCTCCGGCAGTTACACACAATATATAGTTTTTTTAAGACGCCTAATACCTGGAAGATTATGCAATTATCTTTACATTTTTACATGTTTGTATTAAGAACTGCCTATCAACTGGATTTTTGTTTTTGGCCTTTTGCGAGAAACAAATTAGCCTATACATGCTATGCCTGGAGATACTACATGGACGTACCAAGTTTCAGTCGAATCCGTTGAATAGTTTTGGGTTGGTTGGGTTGCAAACTCATCCACACTACTCATCACTACAATAAACGTAAAAGCACGAAATTATTTCGCCAATTATTCCCTCGATATGCAAATGCCACTACTCAGACAGACACTAAAAAAATGTTTGATGTCTCCTTCGTAACAACAAATTCTACTGTGTTACCAGAAACTCAGGGTCAACACAAGTCAAAGCGCAACAGAGCGGCGTTTCAGGGCTTGTTTATAACATTAATAGGATGTGATATGTTAGCTGAAAATTCGGTGAAAACTTCGTTGAAATCATACATTAGGTAATGAAGATGCTGCTGAAATGCCAAAATTCCTTAACTAGATTAAATCCTTATCGTATCATTTTAATCATATTTAGTGATATCTCAAAAACCAAACATTAGATTTCATCGAATTTTTTACAGAATATTTGGACAACGTGTACTATAGGATATTTCATACAAATTTCAGCTCAATCATACTTTTCACTTTCAAAGTAGGTACCATTGAAATTTTGTGTCTAACTATGTTTGGGCTCATTCTATTATGGCTAGTTAGAGCTAGGCTAATTAAGCAATAAATTTTATAATTTGTAAAATGTCTATAATACGCCTGTTATTTAATGAAGAGTATTTTATGAAAAATTATAGTTGTTGAATTAGCCTGATGATATTAGGACGATTGGAATGATTTTTAAACACTCTTAATGGATTTGGGGTCATTACATTAAGCCTAGTCAGTGGTAGGCTAATTAAGCCAAAAATGTTTGATTTTCTAACTAGCCTAAAATAGTTTAGGTTCATTGTAAAATGCCTAAAAATGTCAGGCTAACTGAAACAATTTTTTCTTTAATTTTCTGAATTGCCAGCTTTTTTTAAAATGACTGAATTTCCAAGGCACCTTTGATAGGTAGGTACAACCAAATCAAGGGACCATGACAAAAAAGATTGTATTATACAGGAAAATGTCTTATGCGAGATTGTATTTACAGGGTTTTGTGGTATAAAGTTGGAACAATTATTTAAATTTTTATTATCATCAAATTAAATCACTAATATTTGCGATAAGTTATTAGCATTCTCATGTTGATCATCTTATTTCGCAGGATAACTTTAAATTTTTATCAAAATCTACCCACCCAGTAGTTTCAAGATAATCTGCACTTTTTGAGAAAAAAAGTTTGTTTTTTGGTTTTAGAAATATTTTTAACTGTGTATGTTGAACAGCCTCCACAAAGTTTTAATGCCAAACATCTCCTCGATGAACAGAAAGTTTTTCGGATGAACGCATGGCTGTAATTATATTGTATTATCTATTTTTCAGGACCTAAGCCGTATGTTAGGGGTTGTTTAAGTTGAGGAAGAACTACTTACCTCTTGTGGCTGGAGTATTGTATGTTTATCAAACTCAGAGGGGATCAGATGATTAAAAAGTGCAATTTTCTCCGCAATATCCTCCCTTACAAAATCACTCAACAAGGAACCTTCTGGGCATCTTGGTAAGAAAATTCTCTGTTTATATTTCTTGTAGGTATTGTTGGTTTGAGTAATCGAATCTGGTACCACATGTTTGCCAGCTAAAAGCGATGAAGTTAACTGCATGGCCATTCAACTGCCAGCTGTAACTGGCGAATGTATTTCATAGAGGAAAAGGTATGGTGGTTTCCACACACTCTCCCTTAGAAAGACTCGACATTAGTTGAACAACATATATCATTACATGCTGTGGAGGATGGGCAGAGCTACAAATGCCTCTTACACCAATACACACAGTTTTATTCCACCTATGTGGGTTAAATTTTTGCTATATAGGGCGCCATCTATCAAAGACTCAAGTTAAGAGGGAAAGTTGCAAGTTCCACCACAGTGCATCCGTGTTCAGCACACATCAAGGGTCACCAGGTGTAGGTATTGTCAGTTTGGGGAATCAAACCTGGTTGCTACATATTTTCCAGCTAAAAGCGATGAACTTTACCGGATGGCTATTCCTCCACCAACTATAACTGGCAATTGTATCCAAACCAATAAACTCCAAATTTCTTTTAGACTTGGTCCGATATTAAGATTATGTTTTCTGAAAATTTAACCTCTATACTATTCGTGCATGGAGCTTTCAAAAAGTAATTTTCCTTTTTTTTATTCCTGTATCGGGCTACACTGGAATAGGGGCATGCAGCTCGAATGTACAGGAGTATTATGAAAATAATTTTTCTTTTGACGTAATATTATTATGCACTATGTTTCATCGGTTAGCGTGTGGAACTCCCCTTCCTCACTCACTTGAAGTAACCCTTTTACAGGACAATGACTAACCCCACAGTCCTGGCAACACACAATGGCTTCTCAAATCCTTAAAACGAGTGGTTTTTTGCTCCCACAAGACTCATTCATTGCCTTTTCTAATTTCCATCCTTTTCCAGTCACTCATTGTTGAAAAAACATTTATGAGGTGGAAAGTTGAGAAACAAAGCTCAAGTTTATGCAGCAGCTGAAAAGTTTTTAGAGAAATTTACAGTAAATTTCTTGTCAATGGAGGTGGAAGTCGGAAGTAGCAAAGTTGGGGAGTCCTGTAGGAAGGGGAATCACCTCATTTTAAATACCTGAGAAGCCATTTTGTGACTTGAACCTTTTCAATTGCACACAGTCATACCAATACACATAATACTATATTCTTACTAAGTTCATTTCTAATTAAAATACTTGGGTAATTAAAAATTTTGATCAGCAGGTTGAGTATGAACAATCTAGGTAAACATATTGTTTTCAATCCTCCAATTATATTGACGAATCGGCGCCACTAGACATTAGGTGTAGGTACAAACCTGAAACGGTCCATTTTCGGCGAGTAAACCGTACAAAGATGAAGCTCCCGGTCCTCCCTGCAGCCAAACAACAACTGGAGCGTTGTCGGGCTGTATTTCTGCTGGAAAGAACCAGAAGAACATATTCGAGTTGTACGTTTTATTGACGGTGAAGAAACCGGCGTAGCTGGTCACATTGCCCACAGGAGCCGGGTAGACTTTTGACAGGCGGCGAGCCTCAGCTATAGAACCATTTTCGAGAAAAGGCGTCAACATGAGAGGCTTTTCGTTAAGTTTTGGATACGGTTTTTGCGGTCCAGTGTTGGGAAGGTAGAACAGACCGACAACCGTCGTCGGAATGAAGACGGTCAGTAAGAAGATAACAGGTTTCGAAGAAAACATTCTGAAAATTAAACTATTTGAGCGATACTCCCTTACCCTCGTTCGCTCACTCTCACTCCACTACCCTACAAAAAAAAAAAAAAATTAGAATGCTGTCCAGATAGGTAGGTACATAAAATTTATTGCCACACCCGAAGCTATTCAGTATCTATATACCAAATTTCAGTGGTATTGGACAAAAATTACCCCCTCTTTCGTGTTTACAAGAAAGACGCCTGATTATGTCTATATTATAAATTATTGTAACCTAAGGTAACGTTGAAGTTTGAAAGTTTTAATTCTGAAATGGTTCTTTTCAAAGATGGTTCTCATTGTCAATTCTACATTATAGAGGTTTGAATCAGCAGAGAGTTGGAAGGAAAGATAAATAAAGAAACAAAAATTTTTAGAATCAAAAACTAAAACAAAAACAGAAACGAAATTTTTTACAAAAAAAATTATTTCCATCCCACACCCTCAACGAGTTTATTTTTCATCTTCCATTTTTCTTTTCGATGAGGGCAAAGGAAATAGTTTTTTGCTTATTCAAATATTTTTACTTTGCCTAAAATTTGTTTTGGAAACAAAAAAGGTGAATTTCTTTTGATTTGCAGTCTGAAAATTTCAAAAAAAAAAAAAAATCTGCAAGCAATATGAAAATTTTGAAGTTATAGTTATTGACATTGCCATCTGTGAGAGGCAAATATATCGAAGCAAGAATGTAACAGGTAAGGTAGGCACATAATATGATTAATGGTCACCTATAAGTATATAGGTAGGTATAGGTACTTACCAAAAAAAAGATGAAGAATTGAGTCAATCACAAATATCCTCAATACTACACAGCAAAAGACTGAATTGTCATTAGACTAAAACCTTTCTTTTAGAATTTTCATACCTTGACTGAGACGAATCGAAAATAAGGTTCAATAAAAAACTGAACTAGAATCGATCAAGTTGTTAAGAAGAAGAAGAAGAAAAACATAATTTGTAAGTACTATAAATTACTTAATATGAACTTTTACTAACTAAGCAGATATAAATAAAATTCGTTTCTTTGATAAGTTTTTGGATTGAATGGGGAATTTACCTTCTTTAATTAAACATAAATACCTGCCAACATCCACGAACATATCTAAACATGAAAATTTTATACTTAGGTAGATACCAACTATCGTATTTTCAACAAATTCAATGATATCACCTCGATTCCGATACTGATTATTGTGTTTTTACTTGTTTACGATTAGCGGTAGTTAATCAATATCTAATCCAAAGAGTGCAAAAGTGTATCACCATCATTCATTAGAGGATGGAAGAATGACGTAATTCATATATGATTAACGTACCTGTAGCTATAAATAGTTCATTTACCCAATCAGTAATTTTTAAATTTGTTCAAAGTTTAAAAAACCACTGGTCGCGAAAATTACTGCAACGTCGAATCGAATTTCATTTTAATTCATGTAAAAATTATACTTACCAAAATTTTGGATCGATAACGTAGCAACAGTTTTTCGTAATAAATATATAGGGTGCCACCTCAGAAATCCCCCTGTCATTAACAGTTAATAGTGCACTTCATGACAAGTACGAAATATTTGACAGACAAGTGTCTTGTTCTCAAGAGTTACTGACCTTGATAGGCCTATATAGGCTCGACAAAAGGGCACAGGGCGTTCCCCGTGCTCGAGATTTTTAAGAACTGTGACGGTTATATATCTAATAGAACAATCAAATACACAATTTGGTTAAAAGAGTGTATTAGATAGTAACTTTATAAAACATTAACAGTAATAAACATCAAGAATTAAAAGAATTAGTTAGATGGTAAAAGACTTAATCAGAATGAAACAGAATGAATGTAAGAGTACAAAACATAAGGTTACACAGTATTTTGATTATAATGAAAAGAGGAGGTTCAAGCAAATTTACAGAGTGTTGGAGAAGGGTTTTAATCTTATTGGTTAATAGAAATATATGTACATAAAGTATGACCAATGGTCTCGTAAGAATATGACGTAAAGTGGGTGTTCACAAATAAATTAGTAGAAATTAGTATTGAGATGCCCAACTTGTAATTTTTCCTTAATTAATATTCGTTCTCCCTTTTAATAATCCCTCTGATTTTTTTTCTTTCGAAATATTTTCCCACACAGCTACCAATTGTCGAATCAAACTTGAGCAGAGCCGACCAACTCAACATGCCTCGAAGACAATCGATAGAGCAGAATGGAGCGAATGTGCAGCTACTAACCACAATGGCCCCATTTTGGGTCAACCAACCCCCACCAGCAATGAGCAATCCGTTTATCCCAGGTGGGGTTGACTCAAGGTTAGCCAACATTGCTCCCCACATGATGCCACAATCAACACCTTTTATCAACGCCGCCTTGTCAAACAGCATCGTGCCAGTTGCACCACAAACCATTCCACCCCTGCTGTCATCTTTCCACAGTTTGGGGGCAGAATCTGCCGCCTTGGTAGGAAATGGGTACGATCCGATGGCATCACTCGGGTGCATCTTGTACTCCCTTGTTTGGACCAGGACCTGAGACAACCTATGCTAGGACAACACCAGAGTCCAATGCTAACCAGCACCATCAAAAAGTTGGCAACCAACCAACGGTGAACTCAGGTCCACCAATAACGAGACTCCACAGACCACCGTCAAATCAGAATACGAACCTGAGAGTCTTCGACCCCTACCACCTCCCAAAATACCAAGGTGTGTGGGACTCCAGAAATCCCTGGGTCTTCATCCAGTAGTATGAAAACTGCACTAGCAGCATGTTGGACAATCTCCAGCAGGCTCAAGTCTTTAAAAATCGACTTGACCATGAAAAATTTCCAACAGCGTCTGGTTATCTGTATCATTTAGGCTATCTCGCCTGCAGGCAAAAATTCCTTGCCACTGAATGGAACCACGCTACGAGGAGCCAACAAGCTTGAGCAGTCCTAGCAGCGAAGTATGATGCCACTCGATACAAAACAGAAGTCGACTTCATCATAGATTGCTACACCAAACTACACAAAACACAAACCTTGCAAATAATCGATATTAGCCAGGCAATTTATGAGAGAATACCAATGTAAAGTTCGTTGAATCTGTTTATGGTCCAACAGCAATAACGACACCACCTGCCTTCGTTCCCAAGCAGATTTGGAACGCACCAGAAAATGCGGCAAAGTATCCAGCCAAAACAAGAATGGAAGGAACTACCTCCAGGCCAAAATCGGATCCAATTAATGTGGTCCACAAAAACAAGTACGAGGTTACATACCCAGAATCAGACACAGAGTTGGTAAACGACTCGTGGCGGCTGTAACTGCCCATACAGACCGCCTCCCTCAAACCAGGATTGGGCAGAAAAATCTCGAACCTTCTTCCAATGGGGAGAAGAAACCAGAATTTAACAACTGAAAGTTCTTCAAGACTCTGGGCAGTTGCCCAACTGGAAGGAATACCACATCCTCGGTGATGCGTCCACACTCAGCTGGCTCATGCAGTCAAAGCTCTCAAATGCAGCCACACTAGGAAATAAAGTCATCGATATGAAGAACAACAACCACATTTCCAAACTCCATGAGAGTGCAGCCTCCAGAGTGAAGGAGAATGACATGATCATCATTTGTTTCGACAAGCACTTTGTGCTCCATCTGGATCATGAAGATCAAGCATTCGAGGAGAAGTTGCGAGAGTTAGCTCACTTGATAGTTGTGGAGAAGAAAGCCAAACAATTGATCCTATGCACTATAGCGCCTCATCTGTTAAAGGCCCGCAACCCTGTGTATAGAGCAAGAATCCGCAACGCAAACAGCAAAATGTGGAAAGTTTGCAGGGAATGCCCCAGGATGTACTTGCTTGATCTGGAACATCATCTAATGATCGATCCTCTACCCAAGGTCAGCACAAGTAAGGTCAACGATCCCCTGGAGGTAACTCTCCCTATCCCGCAGACATACTCGAAGAATGAGGTTGTGAGAATCAACAACAAGTTGACGGAACTCATTCGAAGAATTCTTTTTCTTTCTTTTTCATTACCAATGCGTGTCGGGATTTTTTCTTCGTCTTACCGGTCTAGTACTCGCAGTGTTGATCGATTTTCATTTTAGTTTATCGTATTTGTTTGTTGACTCCCCTACAGGGCCAGCCGAGGGTCAGTGCCTTGTTCTTTTTTAATATATATTTGTTTTATTTTGTAAATATGACTTTGTTTTATATATTTTTTTTGCGTGAATGTTCACATCACTTCCTTCCCTTTCTTTTCATTTTCCAAATATTTCCTTATGACCCATTTGTAAAATTTGGGGAGGGGGTTAATGAGATGCCCCACCTGTAATTTTCCCTTAATTAATATTCGTTCTCCCTTTTAATAATCCCTCTGATCTTTTTTCTTTCGAAATATTTTCTTACACAGCTACCGATCGTCAAATCGTTTTTTTTTTTCAAAATCATTATATGCAAGTTCTTCATTTTATTATTATATTTCGCTCTATGTATTTTCATGTTCTCGTACGTGGCTAGGTTACACATTTAAACTTGTTAGCCTGTCCGTATTCCCTATTATTTGCCATCTAGCCTAGCCGCAAATTCTCGTACATTTATACAATAACCTATACAATATTCTCGTAGCTGCTTGCCTAAACTTCAGCGGTCCTTATGGTTGCTCGCCATACCGGACTGAAAAATACGTTAAAATTAAAACTGAAACAGCGGCCGAAATATTTTATCTTCTTTTCAAAGGCGATTGGCTGTATTTTGATGGAGTGAGCAATGTACGAGGCGATGCAATTGGTTGTTAGTTCTGGGGGTAATTTCTCTCAATACCTAGCACGATCCTTGTAGTTAGCCTACACCTCAGTTGAATTTTAGCAGTTGGATCACGCCGTGTAGAGCTTTTTGCCTTGAAAGTGTTTTTTTTTGGCCATCTATTTTCACTCAAAAAATAAACTTATTTGAAACAGCAAGTCGGCGTTGTCTAATGTTACCTTAAATATTGCGAATCGTATGTCTAAAATTACCCTTGTTCTCAAGGTTTCACGCCTATTTTTGGAAAAATGAAATATTTGATTTTTAACACATTTCTCATAGTTTCGTCCATTAGGGCAGCCGATTTGTAAGCCATACAGTGTTAATCAAAAAATTCAAAAAATACAATTTGGCCCTTAAGGTCAAATACAAATTTTGGATGAAAAAGATCACAGAGGGACGCAGAAACCGCGTTTCCATCGTGATCATACATTAGTGGCCAGACTGAGCAACAGGAGCAAAGCTGAATTTCCTATTAGTTGTGAATTTTTCCAACTCAAGCTGCTTCCATCTGCATTGGGTTCGTCAGTGGGGCTATAATCAGCCGGATCAACAAGGGGCAACTCCAGAACCACACCACCGGATATTGCATCATCTCTAGGCTGCTGCGGAGCTGTAAATGAGGATCAGTAAATATATGGTTTTTTTATTACTTTGTTTCTGTCACTCTTTTTGGGAATCCAAATTACAAATGATAGCCTAAATAACCAGGCATGTGGTGGGAGGGGTGGCTGGCTATTCTGGTCATAGGATATCTGTTTGAAGTGGTGAATTTTTCCTCATTCTTCCTTAACGGTCTATTCCTACACTTGGCCATGCAGGAGTTCCTATGTTTTACTTGCCTTTCTGTTGACTCTTTTTGTTATGTGTGGTTTTTGTGATTTTTTTGGACGTCACAGTATATATGCAAGATTGCAAAAATAGTGTAAACAAGAAATGAGTTCATAGATTATGAGTAAACACAGTAATTATTTATGTAGGAAATGATGTCATCAAGCAAGTCTTGACTTGTAGAAATGATGTGAGAATTAATGAATGGAAAAATAAGAGAAAATGGATTAAGAGTAATGATGATGATGGTAATTAGTAATACGAATTTAGGAAGTACCTGTTATGAACGATACGAAAATATCGTTACAAGAACTCGGATGTCTTAAAACAGATAGAAAAATAAGTAGATTTTCTTGGAAAATCTACTGAAAAGCCTTTAGAAAAATTTTTTTGTTCTTTCTGCTCGTGAAATACACTTTTCCAATATTATGAAACCCCTTTCCAAGATTAATTCTTAATACTACATCTGCACATAGATGCAATCCTCAATTTTTAGGGAGCCCACAAATTTTTTTTCCCATACAACCAAATTTCCTTTCCATGGCCCTGGACCTATAATATAATTATGAAGGTTGAACAGATAAGTATACTTTTAAAAAATTATGATTTCTTTGTGGATATATTTAAACCAACAGCAGTCAACAGGTTAAATAAAAAATATCCTACATTTACTTTTATTATAAATTGATTAATATTATAACAAATATAATTTGGGGCATTGAACTAATAAACTGTTAAATTAATACTTACCTTATACCATCTAATAAAATATATAAAAACATTTTACTCAGATAGGTATGCAAATTTATTGTTTTGGAAAATTGTTGGCAGTGGTCTCCAGAACATCATATCAAAAATCACACTGCTATATCTTGAGGTAATTTTTTTACGTTGGTTTGCACCTCTCCAAAATTGGTTTTCCAAGAAAATCTCAAAAACCTGTAGGAAATACGTAAAATATTTTCTGGTAAAAAATTTTTCTGACTCGATTTACTACAACTAAAATTGTTGAATGAGAATATAAAAAGTGCTCTCACTGAGTTTTTAAAAGATACCTGGCCTATTACATGGTGGCAAAAAAATAAAATTTACCTTTGGGTTTCAACTCCCTAACCCAAATATTTTTTAAGAAATCAAAAAAAAACTTATTTTCAGCTTATATTGAGTTTTTTTAAATAGTTGAAAAACCCAATAAAATGGAGATTCTATTTATATCTCTTTTTATTATGTGGGGACTCACTGGTATGAGAAAAAGGGGCTCGGACCCCTTGACGACAGTTGCCACCCCATAGGGCAGGCAAATAATCGTCCTTGTGACATTAAACACACAAATTACGTTCAATCGTAATTACCTGTATGTACTTGCAGGTAATGTACGAGTACTGAATTGTGACACAATGAGATGATGTCACAAATTGACCACGAACCGGCCAGCCATGTCTTATCTCGATAGGGGATGATGTGACCTGGCCATTCTCACCAATGTACGTATTATCTTACGTACGTATTATCTTACGTACGTGTGTTTGTGTGCGTATAAATAAGCCGTATATAAATGACCCGAACCGGCTCTAAAATAGCCAGTGTTCGGTCTGGTTCTGGCTTACCCCTACTTACGTACAAAGTGGCTGAACACACTTAAATTCTGTAGAATTTCCTTCTGGTGAGAATATCTCTCACGACAAGGTATTCCACAGTGGTGACCTCGATGTGATTTTTGGATACGTCGTGAGGTGTCTTGAGGCGCGTTGCACTTTTACAAAAATTCGGTGCAGTGCGCTGGCGAGAAACTCGCTTGCTTGGCAAATAAAAATATTTTTTTCAGACTTAGACACCTTTTAGGTTGTTGAAGTAGAGTCTGCTGAAGTGGGAATTTACACCCCTCTCTTTAAAATATATAAACAAAGAGAAACCAGACAGTAGACCTGGAGGAAAAAGGTCGGACTCATCCCCCAACCCCCCCCCAGCTTTGACTCAACACGCCAAGAATTTACCAAATCTGGAAGAAGGCCCTCAACACCCAGAATTAGCACGACTGGCAGCTGCAATAAATAAAGAACAATTAGCAGTAAAAATGTTGAGAAGTGGATGAACTTTAAGCCAAAGTTCTGATCCAAAAACACCTGTCCTACAAACACAGGAGCCAGTGTTTTCGACCAGCAAGAAAGGAAGTAGTTCTGTGGAATACGCTTGTCATCAGAAAGACACAGCAATGGTCCCATCACCAACTGAAAACCCACAACCATCGCAGGGAGATAGTAGTCAGCCACAGCTGACACCCGAAGTCTTTGCGCAGATTATGCAACTTTTGCAATTGCAGCCAGGCAAAACCCCAACTTCTATAGACGGAGGATAGAGATCCCGGAATTTCTGCCCAATGAGGTAGACTTATGGTTGACACTATTAGAAGGCAGGTTCAAGACCAAGAACATAACTCTGAACCAGTGGTATCTATACATCTGTGGAGGCATGCCCCCACAGATAATCCGCCACATTCCGGACATCATGGAATGCCCTTCGACAAAAGATGACAAATATGCCTGGTTTGTCAAGAAAATCAAAAATGTATTCGGAAAAACAAAGAACGAAATTATTGATGATGTGATGGGTGGTATGAAGATGGGGGATGACAAACCCTCAATCTTCATGGCGAAATTGAGGCAGAAGGCAGATAACATCGTAGCCCCTTCTGTCATAGGCAATCAATTTTGCAAACAACTTCCCCAAAGTGTTGTGCAATGCCTAGCCGCCGTAGGTTTGACCGTGATAAACACATCCGCAGACTTGGACTTCCTTGCGAAATCCGCAGATAATGTGCTCGAATACACCAGGTCAAAGCCCGTGGTTAGTGCAGTGTCTGCAGAGACTGGAGAACTTGCTCAACTTCGAGCCCAAATAGCTCAGTTGACCGACCAAGTAAAACGGAACAAAAGCCAAAGCTCAACGAAACTCAATAGTAGCTGGTGACAACGATCAAAATCAAGAAACAACAACAATAACAATGGCAATAGAAGAGGATGACAGTCCCAGTCCAGAGACCAAAGATTGAGTTCCAACAACAGGGGTCAGAGTTCAACTCCCCCACGTACATCATCTCCCAAAAACCAGTCTTGAAATTGGGATGAGAAGAGTTGTTTCTTCCATAATAGGTAAGGCGCAGAGGCCACCAAATGCAACAACAAGTGCAAATGGTGGGGTAAATCCTACAACAAGGAAGCGTCAAACTAGAACAAGGGGCCATCTATGTGGCCAAAGACCCCTCGGAAAAACACTCATGCCGCCTGTTCATAAGGGACAGGACAAACAGGAGATGGTACTTGATAGACTCAGGTGCAGACTTGAGTATATTGCCAGTAAATAAAAACCAAAAAGTACTTCCTCCAAAATACTATCTCCGTACTGTGAATGGTCAAAACCTTCCAGCTTACGGATTTGAGACCAGCAAAGTTGACATCGGACTTAAGGAAAATATGACGTGGTCCTTCACCGTTGCTGATGTTCCAAACCTGATCCTGTGTGCAGATTTTCTTGCACATTATGGCCTGATCATTGACCTCAAAAATGGCAAACTGATCAATAGTAAAATTAAAAATTGTGTGGATGGCAAAACTCATGCTTAAAGACTGGACACAAATATATCCAGCTGTACAAAAGTCGATGGACAACTCTTATGGATCCGGTCTGACTATCCTGGAGTCACCCAACCATCAATTTGCAGGCATCCTACCTACAAACACGATACGGTTCATTACATAGAAACCAAAGGACAGCCTTGCCATGCTAGAGCACGAAGATTATTGCCTGACAAACTCAAAGCGGCATGGGAGTACTTCCATCGCATCATCGTGGAGGGTGTATGTCGCCCCTCAAAAAGCTCATAGAGCTCCCCTATCCACATGACCAAAAAAGCAAGTGGAGAGTGGCAAATTGTTGGAGACTACAGGGCCTTAAATGCCATAACAGTTCCTGATCGCTACCCAGTCCCCAATATAATGGACTTCAACGCGAACATGAAGGGTAAAACGATGTTCACCAAAATTGACATCAACTGGGCATTCCACCAAATTCCTAAGGCCAACCAGAATGTACCAAAGACAGCGGTTATTACCCCCTTTGGACTATTCGAATACCTTTGAATGCCGTTTGGACTTCGCAACTCAGTACAAACTTTCCAAAGATTAATCAACGGACTGTTTAGGGAATTGCCGTTTGCATATGCATACCTGGATGATATCTGCATTTGCTCTGAAGGTGGTGAGCAACAGCACGAGGAGAATGTAAGAGCCGTCATACAGCGTATACACGCTGCCGGGCTTACTATCAACATGGGTAAAAGCTTATATGCACAGACTGAAATTAACTTCCTCGGCTACAAAGTCTCGACCGAAGTCATTTCCACATTGAAGACCAAAGTAGAGCCAATATTGAATTTCCCGAAGCCCTCAAATGTCACTGAACTTAGGCGTTTCTTGGGGATGGTGAACTTCTATAGACGTTGCATGAAGAATGCAGCAGCAGAACAAAGTAAGCTGTTTGCACTAATTAAGACTAGTAAAAAGAAAGATAAAACTTCACTCGAATGGAATGAAGAAGCCAAACAGGCCTTTGAGAAAATCAAAGATACACTGGCAAATGCAACTCTATTGGCTCATCCAGACAAAAGTCTGCCATTATGCTTGAGTAACGATGCCTCTGATTTTGCTATTGGTGCAACCCTGTACCAACTTGACAAAGACAACAAGAAGTTACCACTAGCTTTCTTCTCAAGGAAGCTCTCAAAAACAGAAAAGAACTACAGCACATATGATAGGGAATTGCTCGGAATTTTTGCTGCGTTGAAGCATTTCAGGTACCAATTAGAGGGTAGATGTTTTTCTGTGTACACTGACCATAAACCCCTAACATATGCCTTCACACAAAAAGCAGAACCGGCACCACCGAGAAGAGCACGACAATTAGACTATATTGGTCAATTGATTACCGACATTCAGTATATAAGTGGAGAACTTAACACTCCAGCTGATGCCTTGAGTAGAATCGAAGCTATCTCGGCTCCTGTCCAATTGCCTTTTGCTGAAATAGCTAAAGCACAGCTTAAGGATGCAGAATTGCAAGAGCTGTTATCGAACAATGATACTACTCTAAAATTGAGAAATCGAAAAATTCCCGGTACTGATGTTTTATTAACATGTGACGTCAGTACAGGTAAGAATAGGCCATTTCTACCGGTAAAATATCGCAGGTTGGCTTTCGACAGTGTACATAATCTGTCACATGCTGGGCCAAAATGTAGTGCTAATATAATTTTGGCAAGGTTTGTATGGCCACGAATGAAGTCTGACTGCAACAAATGGGCTTGCAGTTGCCTGAACTGTCAAGAATCCAAAGTAGGAAGACACACTCGCTTGCCCCTCAAATCCTTCAAACAAACAGAGCGGTTTAAAACAGTACATATGGACTTGGTAGGCCCATTGCCACCATCTCAAGGACACAGATACCTGTTAACGATAATAGACAGGGCAACACGATGGCCAGAAGCAATTCCTCTATATGAGATGACAGTTCCAACTGTAGCTGCCAGGTTATATGATACATGGATTGCGAGGTATGGCGTACCAGAAGTCATAATTACGGACCAAGGTCGCCAATTTGAGAGCTCGCTTTTTAAAGAGTTAGCAAATAAGCTTGGTGTTCAACACAGTCATACCACAGCTTACCATCCTCAAGCCAATGGCAAAATCGAGAGATGGCATAGAGCTCTCAAAGCCTCTATCATGTCACATGATAGAAAGAGATGGGTAGATGTACTCCCTACCATCCTCTTAGGCCTTCGATCTGCCCTACAAACGGATACAGGTCATTCTGCAGCGCAATTAGCGTTTGGCAAAGAGCTACGCCTCCGAAGGGACTTCTTCACAGAATCGAAGGAAGTTAGCCCCAAAATCATGGTACAAAATATAAGAAACGATGCCAATAGTTTCCTAAAACAGGCAGCTCGCCATGGCCAGCCCAAGATTTACGTCTTGAAACATTTGGCCAATACCTCACACGTATTTGTTAGAGACAAAAAAATGAGATCTGCGCTAGAGAAACCATACACCGGTCCTTACAAAGTAGTATCACGAGATGAGAAAAACATTGTGATACTCATTGCAGGTGAACCTCGAACAATTTCAATCGACAGATTGAAGCCTGCATACATGGTAAGTGACGATAAAGAATAAAAAGGTTGCAGAGGGAGAACGTAGAAAATATACAGACGGATTCACCAACAAACACAGAAGAATCCATCGAAAAATTTGAAATAATAAATTCACAATTAGAGTAAACACCAAAAATAAAAAAGTCTGTAAAATTTTCGGACAATGTTACCACTAAAACATTCGATCCAGATGCCCCCATATGCCCACGAAAAAGAGGCAGGCCCCTAGGCAGTAAAAAATGTAAAAATTCCCATCCTTCTCGCAAGTCTGAGAGGTTAATGTGAAGAAAATAAAATTTACTCCCGAAAAAGTAATATCTGCTACATAAGTTTAAACCTGCTAAAAATATGCGACAAAAATCGGAATTCCGTGAGACAAAAGAAACTCCGGAGATAAGCAAACGAGGAATTCCAACAAAAAGAAAACAACAGGAATAAACAAATCCACGTGCGATATGGGAATAAACATCACAATGTGCGTTTATTGTCAAACACAAAGATAATCTCAACATTGTGACGTCACAAGTGGAGATTCCTTTGTAATAAAATTTGAAAAATATATTCCCTCTGAGTTTATTTCAGGCATAACTTTGCTTAAATTGATCAGAACTTAACCAGAAAACTTGCATACGGCCGAGAATTTTAAGCGCTATCCCTTCTACATGCTGATAAGAAGATGTGAAGATAATAAAACAAAACTGTAATGGTAAATCGAAAATAACAGTAAATTCACCCATTTTAGAACTGTCTTAGATCTCAGACGTGTTTTCTAAACGATATTTTTGGTTCCTTCTCCTATAAACCTAATTCCTATGTCGCTGCCAACCACCATCCTGAAGTCCACCACCTCCCAGACCGCTTGAAAAACTGCTGAGCTCTCACAAACTCAGCGGAAAATCAAGCAGAACACGGAGCTGGATCGGATAGAGGAGGAGCTGCTCATAGACACAGCTCCTCCAGTAGAGAATGTCCTAGCGGAGATGACGACTCCACTTCCCCAATAGTCTCTCCTCCCTGGTCACCGCCAGAACCAACCCTGATTCCAGAACCCCCAAAATGAGTCAAAATCTGCAGAAACCAGGGAACCCATGAAGTTCCTCTTTATGGTGGAGAGGGCAGCGAATGAGAAAGCGAAGATGGCTGCCCTAGCATCGGAAACTTCAAACTCCCCGATGCTGAGAAAGCCACTCTTTAAGCGACCGCTGCCCCCTCACTCCCACCACCACCCATATGCCTATACAAAAAATCTTTCACCTAGGCGTAGGGGAGAAGGCAGTCGCGCCCAATACCAGGCACGCACCGACACAAGATGGCAATCATACAAATGCATTGGCTCTGCTTTTGGAAGCTCACTAGCTAAGTGGGAGGCAGACCAGAAGAGGTACTGATAAACCCGCAAGTCCCCCCAGGCCTGCGCAATTTGATCATTTTTGCGATGCAAAAACTGGGGGGAGTAGCTGTGGGGACTCACTGGTATGAGGAAAAGGGGCTTGGACCCCTCGACAACAGTCATTGCCCCAAAGGGCAGGCAAATAATCATCCTTGTGACGTTAAACACACAAATTACGTTCAATCGTAATTACCTGTATGTACTTGCAGGTAATGTACGAGTACCAAATCGTGACACAATGAGATGATGTCACAATTTGTACACGAACCGGCCAGCCATCTCTTATCTGGATAGGGGATGATGCAACCTGGCCATTCTCACCAACGTACGTATTCTCTTACGTACGTGTGTTTGTGTGCGTGTAAATAAGCCGTATATAAACCACCCGAACCGGCTCTAAAATAGCCAGTGTTTGGTCTGGTTCTGGCTTACCCGTACTTACGTACGAAGTGGCTGAACACGCTTAAATTCTATAGAATTTCCTTCTGGTGAGAATATCTCTCACAACAAGGTATTCCACATATTATTTAAAACTCAATTTAAATCACACAAATTAATTATAAACATCACATTACGTTTTACCACTTGTTAATCTTTTTCTTATTCTTAATTGAAACCTAGCTAAGTCCACAAGCCACTAATGTGGACATCTAACTTTACTTCTTGAAAGTAGTCACAGGAATGAATTTATCTCCAAATGTAGAGGACAAATTTGCCTGTACTTTTGTTGTAATCAAAAATGACTGACCTTCCATCAGTTGATGTGACAATATGAACATCTACCGGATATGATGACTTGACTAAGTCAGCATGTTTGGTGGAGTCTATCTTTGAGAGCAGGTAGAATATAGGCGGCTATTATTCCAAGAAATAGGAATAATAGTCGTCTATATTATGTTTTGACACATTTCTATAGACAAAAATCTACAGAAATTTGAAGAAACACAGCTTTTATTTATTTTTTTGAAGTGAATATTAATGATAGACTTTTATCAATTTTTTTCAAAGATCATATCAACAAAAAACACTGAACCAATTTTTTTCACTTGCCCCAAATAAAACCTTAATTTTTTGAAAAACATAAAGAAAATTAAAAAATCAAAATAAACTCCTTAATTATATCCCTTTTCTCCAAAAGTTTTTCAGTTCTATAAATTGGTGCAACTTTTTCAAAAACAAAAAAAACTTTTTTTTTTAAATTTTGTTTGTAACTTTAGATGTTAGTGAGTGAATTCTATCATAGAAAATGATACGTTGGACTCTACTTCAATTCATTAAGATGTAAATCAATTAAAAAATTATTGATAAAATGATCACTTGCAAGGAAAACATTATTTTTTAATATAATTATTATGTATTAAGTAAGATCGCACCTATTGAAAAATAATCCAAACTTTTCTATTTCTTTTATTTTTTAAGAATCAATTATGGCTGTTGGACTATTGCGTGCATCTATCACAAAAAATAGCAAACAACCAGCTACTACACACAAAATATTGGAAGGTTTCACTATATTTAAATGAATTGAAAACTAATTTATTACATTATTTTTTATGGTACCCTTAATAGTATAGCAGTCGTAATTTATTTTCAAAAAGTAAGAAAAGAAAAAAGTTTTGATTATTTTTCAATACCTACTAACTTACTTATGTTAAAAAAAATTTTCATCTCAAGACTGATCATTTTTTCAGTAATTATTTACTTCTTAACTTAAATCTAATCATTGGAAAAATACTCAAATGCGTTATTTTTTATGAGAGAATTTTGTTTACCAACAGCTGTAATTACAAAATAATTTAAGAAAAAAGTTTTTTTGATCTTTAAAAATTCTGCACCAACTCGATAAAATTGAAAAAATTTGAGAGTAAAGGAATTTATTAAAGAGTATTTTATGAAAGTCTGGTGAGTGTACCCCTGAAGAAACATATTCAAACCTACTTTTAAAATTTTATTTATTGTTTTAAACATCGAGTTTCAATTTGAGGTGGGTGAAACGTAATTTTTTAGGTGTCTTTTATTGATAAGATCTCAGAAAAATTGATGGAAGTCCATCATTAATATTCACTTCAAAAATAAATACAAGCCAAAAATTATGTTTTTTTCAATTTCTCGAAAAATATTTTGGTTAAGGAGCTGAAATTCTCACAAAAATTGAATTTTTTATCACCATAATATAATAGGTCAAGTATCGTTAAAAAACTCAGTAGGAGCACTTTTTGTATTCTTATTCAGCTATACCCAAAGATTCCTAAACATGTATTCATCAGTCAAACACTCAAATGATACCTTAAGATGAAATGTTTTTACTGAATATATGAATTTTTCATTAACATAAATGCTACAATTTTTGGTTGATAAGGCTGAAATTTGATATCTATGTACATACATTCTGTGCCAGTGATTTTCTACATGTAGCATGTAAGTGGTGGAATATCAATAATTTTGGACTATTGATAATATTAATATTTTTTTGTTTTACTGCCTATAGACTATCAAAAATATCAAAATTGATTAACAAAACAAAAATTTTCATTTCCCTACATTTTTTTCTGGTTTTCAATTTCTTATCAATTTTTATGATTTATAGGTATTCACTTATTTATAATTATGGTTTCATAAATTACTATTAAAATTCTAGTTTTTTTTTTTTTCTTTTTAAAGCAAATTTAACTAATACTTGCTCATTTTAGCAAAAACACAACAAAAAAGAGCCTACCTGTCGATAGCTGAATAAAAATTATTGATCAAACAGCAAAACTATTGACAAATTATCAATAGATTACCAAAATTGTGGTATGCCAGGGGGGTCAATTTGATGATCCCCCTACAGTCTCTCCAGTATTTCTTACTACCACTGACACAACCAGAAACCTCGGGATAAATCACCTATACAGGATAGTAGCCATAGAATTACCACCACCCAACCCTAAATAGCCTACAGGGTATCTGTTGACTCGAATTTCAACCATGTATGAGGATAAATTCTTATTTCCCTATTCTTTAGCTATTTCCAAAACCGCAGAAAAACTTACCCAAAATGCCATTAATTCATAATCCACAGACCACACAAACCAAAAACTACCCTATTGCCAGTTAAAAAGAAATCAACACATCATGATAATATTTAAATAAAAACTAGCAAACATATTAAAAACATAAAAATATTGTCATATAAAATTTAAGTCTGTATAAGACAGACATGTACATTAATAATATATGGTATGCATTTTCAGAGTATAAAAACAATTAATTGATGGACAGGAAAAAGTTTTTAATAATTATGTAAAAGCATGGAAAAAGATAGGGAAAAAGAGTTGGTGTGGGAATACAGAAGAAATAACTATTGGTTGGATTTCCAATTCCTTGGCAGCAGCCTAGGCAGCAATGATGGAGGATGGGAAGAGGGGAGACAAACATACTTGTGGGTGTGCGTATAGATATATACACAAAACACAAATACCAGGAAGGTGTGTACTTGTTCAATACTGTAGTGTGTGTGGGTCAAGCCCAGTATTAAAGTTTAGCTACTTAGACAAAATACATAGCCATGAGCACAAAAAGGTAGTTCATGGATATAATCCACTGGCCCACTAGGTGGTTGACGAGTGTGTAGTACACACTCCTTTGTCATTGACTACCCGTCGCCACAGTATTTATTGTAGGTACAACCCCAGCAGGATCTTTGAGGGGTGAAGAGAAAGAAAACAGAGTAATGTGAGTGCAATGAATGGGTGAAGATAAGAAAGATGAAAGAGTACAGAAAGAAGTGAGTGACAAGAAAAAGAGTGAAAAAGATGAAATGATTGAACATAAAATGTATGAACAGAATGAAGATGCTGGTCTATGGAGATATGTATAGAAATAGAGAATAATAATTTAGTAGAAATACGTGAAAAAATGGACAAAAATATGCACATAGCTTGAAGTCTTAGGCTACGAGAAAATTTTACAAAATATTAAATCTAAATCCAGGGAAAGATAATTTCAACTGGCGGTTTTTTCAAAAGTGTATTTTATTATTATTTAATTTTGAATTTTGGATAGGTGCGTACATCAAAATATTATAATGGGTCCTGGCAATATTCCTTAAAAGTGGTTATTTGAAACGTCAGGTTAGCACCAGATTGTGACAATTGTGTTGCAAAAAATGTAGTCAGTCATATTTTTTATCAGAGATTGGAAAATGAAAAATTTGGTTTACAGTATTCAATATGTTTTTGTTTAAAAAAATTCTTATATCTATTTCTGTTAGTTTGTTTCTAACAAATTTTGTCTGTTTTAGTTTTTGCTCCTAACATTTTTTTATTGTTTCTGTCTGTTCTTAACTATGAACATTTTTGTTGATATTTCTGTTGGTATTTTTTTCATTTCTGTTTTTCAACCTATAAATAACTGCTAACTGGTGATGTTTAAGTAACGTGAAATAAAATAAAAAGTTTACACACTGCTTGTAGTTTGAGTTTTCCAATACAGACTTTCAGAAAATGTATTTAAATCCGAAATTTCAATTTTTTTGTAAGTGGAAATCAAAAAATTTTGTTTCCATTTCTGTTTCATTTCGGTTTTTCAGAATTTTGTTTTCATTTTCGTTTGATTTTTAAAAAACATACAACAAAAAACTTTCAGCATTTCTACGCTGTGTGTTTCATAATACATACCCAATATTATTTTTAAACAACTGTTAGTCTTGCATATTTTTTATCAAGTCCCTCTAAACAGCAAATAACTCTATAATACTTAAATTCCTACTAAAACTCATCCTTTTGTGTGTCAAATTTTACGGATGAGGCAAGGTAGTTTTTCCTGTTCGAGAAGTGTTGAAGGCTGAAATTGAGAGCTGACTTTATTATCGCGCCACCGTCATTAGATTGCTGGAGATTGTTGTCATCAAGATGTGGAAAATATTCCTAATCCGTTCTTATATATTATTCTTTTTGGAGAGAGGAATTCTTTTCAGCATGAAAACCTAAACTTTTTGGTGTTTGGTAGGATAAGTATCGTGACTACTGGGTAGGTTGTCCTGGTTTTTAAGGATTGTTCAGTGGTGTTGTGTGCTATACTTTCTTCTGAGAGTATAACCTGACCCATTTCAGGATTGGTTTCTTAACTGGCCGATCCAGTCCAACCTCAAAATTTCTCGATTTCATATCTGAGTAGGTATCTATGTTCAGCAGCCATCGGATGTTACACTATAGAAATACTCTTTTCAGTAAATATAGCTTTTGAAAATCATGTTTCTAATATTTATTTATAAAGGATTATAATAACTAGATATAAATAATAATAAAGTATAGCTAGCCTAAGTTAAAATCTAAAAAAAAATGAATGCTGCTGAGAGCATACTCGCAAAGGTTGATTTGTAAACAAGCACCAAACTGAAATACTAAAGGTTGGAAAACGAAACAAGACACAAAACAGAAACTGATCAGAAATGTTGTTTTTTTTTTGGACAAAAACGGAAATTAATTGAAACGAATAAAAAGAAAATCAAAAGAAAGAAACGGAAACAAAATTATGAAAAACCAAAACAAATAATTGAAATAGAAACAAAATTTTCCATTTTCATCAGCAAAAAACTTGAAATTTTGGATTTAACTACTTTGTAAAATTCACAAATTACAAGTAGGCTACATACTTTTCCTTTTGTTTTATGTGAAACATCTCTAGTTGGGTGTTAGCTACTCGTTGAAAAACAAAAATGGAAAAGAAAACTAACAGATATACTAAAAAAAAAATTTTATAATCAAACACTAACAGAAGAAGAAACAAAAAAAAACAAACCAAATTGGAAAACAAATTTTTTGTTTTCCAATTTCTATGAAATACAACTCGCGAATGATATTGTTGTGGAGCATGTTCACACGCGCACACGCATAACCACCCACTCACGCACACACAGACACTATAGCTCTGTTTGATAGAACTACCCAGACTTACACCAACTTACAAGAGGAGTTAGATTCAGCAAATTAATGTAGGAATGTTATATGACTTAGCACCAAATTTTACTTGAATATTTGTGGAATAGCCATACCGTGTAATTTGATGTAAGTTAGTGTGATCCTACAAAACAGAGCCAATAATATGACCTACAAAGACGGGATAATGTTTGTAGCCTAGCAAAGCCTCTATTAACTGCTAAATATTTACACATCAATAATGTCAGAGTTGAAATGAAAGCGCTGAAGCCAGTGACCAAAATTTGCAGACTAAAAAAGAAAATTTACAAAAATTGTTTCCCAAAAACGAATCTAGTGATCATCTCATAAGTGAATGAGGGTTTTTCAGTGGGCACCATGTGACCAGAGTTTCGCATCATTACTTCGGTAAGATTTTTCACCGTTTTGTGGTAGCCGGCAATTTCATCCCCCACCTTCCATATGTGGCGGTCAGCAACTCTGTATTCGTCAGCTCCGCTCCAATTGAGATTTTTTAGAAATTCTTCAGTCAATGGATACCCGACGATAATGTCGAGCTGGCCGTTGTAGAAGAGAACCTTGTAGTTTTCGATCAGTATTTCAATGTAGAGCACCACTGACTTCATTATGTCGTTTATCAAATGCATTTCCACCTTATTGCCGGTACCAAACGGCGAATCACCAACGTGAATTAGCTTTCGAATCGAGGCTTGCTGCACATAATTGAGAACTTCGCCAGGCGGGGTGCTGTGGGGATGCAGGAAATTATAATAATTGGTGAAGCCGGTCACATTTGTGAACAAAGTGCTCGTATTGATGAGATCGCCATTCAAAAGGCTGTCGTAAATTTTGAATGCTTCGTAATAGTTTTCCTTCTCAATAAGGGCAACAATCTTCGCTTGTCCTTCGTCGAACAGTCGTTTCGCATTCCAGTCAATCAAACCGATTTGGTAGAGCAGGTCACCGTAATTTAATTGGTGCTTCGGATCACAGAGACCATTACCAATTGCCAAGCCTTTCAGGTTGATTTTGGGTTTTTGAGAGTTTTGGTTCTTCTGGTGGATGGTGTAGGCAAACGCAGGAATGTATTTGCCTGCGTACGATTCGCCGGTGAGGAAGAAATCATTTTTCTGCAATTCTGGAAACAGCTGGAAGAACTGTGTGGCAGCATTGTATAAATTTTGTCCCACATCCGTTTGAGTCGTTGCATATCCTTCCTCGTGGTTGGTAAAACTGTATCCAGTGCCAACCGGGTTGTCGATATACAGCATTGAAAAATGTTTCGTCCACGTATATTCACGTAGTGTGACGTTTGTTAGATCATCTCCCACCTACAACAGAAACAAATCAAAGTCAATTATTCAGAGAAAGTAAAACAGCGATGTTGATAGAAAATAAAGTAAGCTTCGAATAAGAGAACTCTGACACAGCAGAACTTCGCTAGAAAACCCAATTATCAAATTCATTTCAATTCAAAATTTCAAGTTCTTCCCTGCAACAGAAATAGAGTGAGAAAAATTGTCATTTTCTCCAAACTGTGGAAAAACTACTTGTGGAATACCTTTTTGTGAGAGATATTCACACATAGTAATTCTACAGCTTTGCGTGTTCTGCCACTTCATATATTGTAAGTATGAGAGAGCCAAATCCTTGGCAAACACTGGCAATTTTGTAGCAAGTTTTGAGAGTTTATGTACTGGATTTGGTGCACACACACAGACACACATACATACATACATGTTTGGTATTATGTCATCAGTTACATCATTTCTTGCCTCTGTTGAGGTGATAAGAAATGACGCAACGCATTTGGTGCCAGTCCGTGATATCACCGAGATTGTTATCAGGTAATTGATCATAGCCCGTGCAATGTATCTTACCTGTACGTACATACAGGTGCGAACATACAAACGTACAAGTGTATATTGGTTTAACATCTTAGAGACCATTATATCTGTTATCAAGGGGTGCGAGCCCCTAATATCTCATACGAGTATAATCCCCACACTACTTATCCTGCAGTTTTTTATTTTCCTGTTTTCTTGTAAACTACCAAACCAATAAACTCCAAATTTCTTTTAGACTTGGTCCGATATTAAGATTATGTTTTCTGAAAATTAAACCTCTATACTATTCGTGCATGGAGCTTTCAAAAAGTAATTTTCCTTTTTTTTTATTCCTGTATCGGGCTACACTGAAATAGGGGCATGCAGCTCGGATGTACAGGAGTGTTATGAAAATAATTTTTCTTTTGACGTAATATTATTATGCACTATGTTTCATCGGTTAGCGTGTGGAACTCCCCTTCCTCACTCAATTGAAATAACCCTTTTACAGGACAATGACTAACCCCACAGTCCTGGCATCACACAATGGCTTCTCAAATCCTTAAAACGAGTTGTTTTTTGCTCCCACAAGACTAATTCATTGCTTTTTCTAATTTCCATCCTTTTCCAGTCACTCATTGTTCAAAAAACATTTATGAGGTGGAAAGTTGAGAAACAAAGCTCAAGTTTATGCAGCAGCTGAAAAGTTTTCAGAGAAATTGACAGTGCATTTCTTGTCAATGGAGGTGGAAGTTGGAAGTGTGCAAAGTTGGGAGAGTCTTGTAGGAAGGGGAGTCACCTCATTTTAAAGACCTGAGAAGCGATTTTGTCACTTGGGCCTTTTCAATTGCACACAGTCATACCAATACACATAATACTTTATTCTGACTAAGTTCATTTCTAATTAAAATACTTGGGTAATTAAAAATTTTGATCAGCAGGTTGAGTATGAACAATCTAGGTAAACATATTGTTTTCAATCCTCCAATTATATTGACGAATCAGCGTCACTAGACATTAGGTGTAGGTGCAAACCTGAAACGGTCCATTTTCGGCGAGTAAACCGTACAAAGATGAAGCTCCCGGTCCTCCCTGCAGCCAAACAACAACTGGAGCGTTGTCGGGCTGTATTTCTGCTGGAAAGAACCAGAAGAACATATTCGAGTTGTACGTTTTGCTGACGGTGAAGAAACCGGAGTAGCTGGTCACATTGCCCACAGGAGCCGGGTAGACTTTTGACAGGCGGCGGGCCTCAGCTATAGAACCATTTTCGAGAAAAGGCGTCAACATGAGGGGTTTTTCGTTAAGTTTTGGATAAGATATGACGCGCGGTTTAATATTGTGGAAGTCGTGTAGACAGAATCCCGTCGAAACGAAGATGGTCAGTAGCAAGAGAGTCGATTTGCAGCAGGCCATTCTGAAAATGAAACGATAATTATGAATTTATAGACAATAATAATATTATTTTCGTTGATGGATGAAATCATATTGTCACGAATTGGAACCAGAGGTTAAAAATTACCGCTGTAAGTTTTTTCAAAACAGCAGCGAATGCACAATTTTCCAAAGCGTAGGGTCAAATTATAATGATGATTTTTTCCCTCTCCAATCGACGCTGTGGCGTGGCTTTGAGGGGGCCTAAAGGGACCATGGATTTCTCAAAAATTGTTGTTTCTCTCCTCTATTGTAAATTAGAAAGAAAAATTTTAAATTTGTATAAATTAGGTGGTAAATTTTTAGCATAAGAAAAAAAAGATTCAGCTTACTGTATCGTGGTCGCCTCAAAACTTTTATGGCCTCTAAATAACCCACTCAAATAAATTCTAGCTAACTTCGCCACAGAATCAACGATACCGAAGTTCTACCATACTTCTTATATCTATCCATATATTTCACTTGCCCCTCCTAATGAAAATTAAGAACCTATAATATACTATTTTTAATAATTATAGATGAAGCCGAAAAATCCTCCTTCAACTGTCACTATCAGTTTGTTGAAATTTCTCATTCCTTTCAGGATCGTGGAGAAGGAATCCAGGCCTGCGTAGTCATCACTATCGGATTTTGGGGTGTGGGGGAGAGGGCCCTTAAAAAAAGGCTACAGAAAAATACTTTTTTTGTCGTCAAGATACTATGTACATACGTACACTACTAATCTGTAAATGGATAAAATATCAATATTATTGTGGGGACTCATCGGTATGAGGTATAGGGGCTCGGACCCCTCGACGACAGTCGCCGCCCCATAGGGCAGGCAACTTATCGTCCTTGCGACGTTAAACCAACACACACAGAATTACGTTCGATCGTAATTACCTGCGAATACTTGCAGATAATGTACGAGTACGAATCGTGACGTCATCCATCAATCAATGTCACGATTCGTACACGAACCGGCCAGCCGTCACCTACGATAGTAGGGGATGATGCGACCTGGCCGTACTTAAACAACGTACGTATTTTACTACGTACGTGTGTTTGTGTGCACCCACCAAAACCGGTATAAAAACTCACAGAACCGGCTCTAAAATCGCCAGTGTTCGGTTTGGTTTTGGCTTGCCCATACATTCGTATGAAGTGGCTGAACACGCTTAAATTCTGTAGAATTTCCTTCTGGTGAGAATATCTCTCACGACAAGGTATTCCACAGTGGTTACCCCGACGTGATTTCGGCCACGTCGTGAGGAGTCTTAGGCGCTTGGGCGCTATTACAACCTGGCGCAGTAGCGCTGGCGAGATTCTCGCTTGCTCGGCAAATTAAAAAATATTTTTTTACCTAGACTAAGACACCTTTGGTCGTCGAAGTAAGTGTTCACTGAAGTGGGAATTTATACCCCTCTCTTTAAAATAAATAAATAAAGAGAAACAAGACAGTAGACCTGGAGGAAGAAGGTTGGACTCATCCCCCAACTCCCCCGACTTCGACTCGACACTCATTGAATTTAGCAAACATAGAAGAAGGCCCTCAACACCCAGAACTAGCACAACTGGGAACTGCAATAAATAAAGAAGAACTTGCAGTTAAAATGTTGAGAAGTGGTCGAACTTTAAGCCAAAGTTCTGACCCGAAAACACCTGTCCTACAAACACAGGAGCCAGTGTTTTCAACCAGCAAGGAAGGTAGTAGTACTGTGGAATACGCTTGTCAACAGAAAGACACAGCAATGGTTCCACCACCAACTGAAAACCCACAACCATCACAGGGAGGTAGTAGTCAGCCACAGCTGACACCCGAAGTCCTGGCACAGATCTTGCAACTCTTACAAATGCAGCCAGGACAGAACCCCAACTTCTATAGACGAAGGATAGATATCCCGGAATTTCTACCAAATGAGGTAGAATTATGGTTGACACTATTAGAAGGCAGGTTCAGGACAGAAAACATAACACTGAACCAGCGGTATACACACATCTGTGGAGGCATGCCTCCGCAGATAATCCGCCACATTCCGGACATTATGGAATGCCCTTCGACAGAAGAGGACAAATATGCCTGGTTCGTCAGAAAAATAAAGAAAGTATTTGGAAAAACAAAAAATGAAATAATAGACGATGTGATGGGGGGTATGAAGATGGGGGACGACAAACCCTCAATCTTCATGGCGAAGTTAAGACAGAAGGCGGACAATATCGTAGCCCCTTCTGTCATAGGCAACCAATTCTGCAAACAACTTCCACAAAGTGTTGTGCAGTGCCTAGCCGCCGTTGGTTCCACGGTAATCAATACATCCGCGGATCTTGACTTCCTTGCGAAATCCGCAGATAATGCGCTCGAGTACACAAGGTCAAAGCCGGTGGTCAGCGCAGTATCTGCAGAGACTGGAGAACTCGCTCAACTTAGAGCCCAAATAGCTCAGTTGACCGAAGAAGTGAAAAGGAACAAAAGCCAAAGCTCGACGAAGCCCAATAGCAGCTGGCGACAAAGATCGAAAAGCAGAAGCAACAACAACAACAGCAACAGCAGCAGAGGACGACAGTCCCGCTCAAGAGACCGCAGATCTAGTTCCGGAAACAGGGGTCAGAGTTCAACTCCCCCTAGAACATCATCTCCCAAAACCCAGTCTCGAAATTGGGATGATAAGAGTTGCTTTTTTCACAACCGGTTTGGCGCGGAGGCCACCAAATGCAACAACAGATGCAGATGGTGGGGTAAAACCTTTAATAAGGAAGCGTCAAACTAGAACGAGGGGCCATCTGTGCGGCCGAAGACCCCTCGGAAAAATACTCACGCCGCCTGTTCATAAAGGACAGGACAAATAGGAGACGTTACTTAATCGACTCGGGAGCAGACCTGAGCATACTGCCAGTAAATAGAACCCAAAAAGTACTTCCTCCGAAATACTATCTCCGTACTGTGAATGGTCAAAACCTTCCAGCATACGGACTTGAAACAAGCAAAGTCGACATCGGACTCAGCAAAAATATGACGTGGTCCTTCACGGTTGCAGACGTTCCAAACCCGATCCTGGGTGCAGATTTTCTCGCACACTATGGCCTGATCATTGACCTCAAACATGGCAAACTGATCAATAGTGAAAATAAAAGTGTGGAAGGCAAAACGCTAGCATACAGACTGGACACAAACATATCCAGCTGTACTAAAGTCGACGGACAACTCTTACGGATCCTGTCAGACTATCCTGGAGTCACTCAACCCTCAATTCGCAGGCATCCTACGTACAAACACGACACGGTTCACTACATTGAAACCAAAGGACAGCCTTGCCATGCTAGAGCACGACGGTTATTACCTGACAAACTCAAAGCGGCACGAGAGTACTTCCATCGCATTATTGAGGAGGGCGTATGTCGCCCCTCAAAAAGCTCATGGAGCTCCCCTATCCACATGACTAAGAAAGCAAGTGGAGAGTGGCGAATTGTTGGCGACTACAGGGCCTTAAATGCCATAACAGTTCCTGATCGCTACCCAGTCCCCAACATAATGGACTTCAACGCGAATATGAAGGGTAAAACGATGTTCACAAAAATAGACATCAACTGGGCATTCCACCAAATTCCTATGGCCGACCAGGACGTTCCAAAGACAGCGGTTATAACCCCCTTTGGATTATTCGAATACCTTCGAATGCCGTTTGGACTACGCAACTCAGCACAAACTTTCCAACGATTTATCAATGGACTGTTTAGGGAATTGCCGTTTGCATATGCATACTTGGATGATATCTGCATTTGCTCAGAAGGCGGTGAGCATCAGCACGAGGAGAATGTGAGAGCCGTGGTACAGCGTATACACGCAGCCGGACTCACTATCAACGTAGGCAAAAGCTTATACGCACAAACCGAAATTGACTTCCTCGGCTACAAAGTCTCGACCGAAGGCATTTCCCCCTTGAAGACCAAGGTAGAGCCAATATTGAACTTCCCGAAGCCCTCAAATGTCGCAGAACTTAGGCGTTTCTTGGGGATGGTGAATTTCTACAGACGTTGCATGAAGAATGCAGCAGCCGAACAAAGTAAGCTGTTTGCACTAATAAAGACAAGTAAAAAGAAAGATAAAACTCCACTCGAATGGAACGAAGAAGCCGAACAGGCCTTTGAAAATATCAAAGAAACACTGGCAAATGCAACTCTGTTGGCTCATCCAGACGAAAGTCTGCCGTTATGCGTAAGTACTGATGCATCGGATTTTGCTATTGGTGCAACCCTGTACCAACTCGACTCAAACAACATCAAACTACCGCTAGCTTTCTTCTCGAGGAAGCTCTCAAAAACAGAAAAGAATTACAGCACATACGATAGGGAATTGCTCGGAATTTTTGCTGCGTTGAAGCATTTCAGGCACCAGTTAGAGGGTAGATGTTTTTCTGTGTATACTGACCATAAACCCCTAACATATGCCTTCACACAAAAAGCAGAACCTGCATCTCCGAGAAGAGCACGACAGTTAGACTATATTGGTCAACTGACTACCGACATTCAGTATATAAGTGGAGAACTTAACACTCCAGCTGATGCCTTGAGTAGAATCGAAGCTATCTCGGTTCCTGTCCAATTGCCTTATGCTGAAATAGCTAAAGCACAGCTTAAGGATGCAGAATTGCAGGGGCTGTTATCGAACGATGATACTACCCTCAAATTGAGACAGCGAAAAATTCCCGGTACCGATGTTTTATTAACATGTGACATCAGTACAGGTAAGAATAGGCCATTTCTACCGGTAAAATATCGCAGGTTGGCTTTCAACAGTGTACATAATCTGTCACATGCTGGGCCAAAATGTAGTGCTAAACTAATTTCAGAAAGATTTGTATGGCCACGAATGAAGTCTGACTGCAACAAATGGGCTCGCAGTTGCCTGAACTGTCAAGAATCCAAAGTAGGAAGACACACTCGCTCACCCCTCAAATCATTCAAACAAACACAGCGGTTTAAAACGGTTCACATGGATCTGGTAGGCCCATTGCCACCATCCCAAGGACACAGATACCTGTTGACGATAATAGACAGGGCAACACGATGGCCGGAAGCAATCCCTCTACACGAGATGTCAGCTCCAACAGTAGCTGCAAGGTTATACGATACCTGGATTGCGAGGTATGGCGTACCAGAAGTCATAGTCACAGACCAAGGTCGCCAATTCGAGAGCTCGCTCTTTAAAGAGCTGGCAAATAAGCTTGGTGTTCAACACAGTCATACCACAGCTTACCATCCTCAAGCCAACGGCAAAATAGAGAGATGGCATAGAGCTCTCAAAGCCTCCATCATGTCTCATGATACTAAGAGATGGGTAGAAATACTTCCTACCATCCTCTTAGGCCTTCGATCTGCCCTACAAACCGATACAGGTCACTCTGCAGCGCAATTAGCGTTCGGCGAAGAGCTACGCCTCCCAGGGGACTTCTTCACAAAATCGAAAGAAGTTAGCCCCGAAATAATGGTACAGAACATAAGAAATGATGCCAACAATTTTCTAAAACAGGCAGCTCGTCATGGCCAGCCCAAGATTTACGTCTCAAAACACTTGGCTAATACGTCACACGTATTTGTTAGAGACGAAAAAATGAGATCTGCGCTGGAGAAACCATACGCCGGTCCTTACAAAGTAGTATCACGAGATGAGAAAAACTTTGTGATACTCATCGCAGGCGAACCTCGAACAATTTCAATCGACAGATTGAAGCCTGCGTACTTGGTAAGTGACGACAAAAGAATAAAAAGGTTACAACAGGAGAACCCAGAAAATATACAGACGAATTCCGAAACAAAAACGGAAGAATCCGTCGAAAAATGTGAGAAAAGAAAAACCCAAGAAAACAGTAAGATTTTCGGACGATGTGATCACCAAAACATTTGATCCCGAGGCCCCCTTATGCCCACGTAAAAGAGGCAGGCCTCTTGGCACTAAAAAACGCAAAAACTCACACCCTTCTCGCACGTCCGAGAGGTTAATGTGAAGAAAATAAAAATTTACTCCCGAAAAGTAATATCCGTAGTAAAAGTTGAAACCCGCTAAAACATAAGGGGAATATCGGAACTCCGCGAGACAAAGAAACTCCGGAGATAAGCAAACGAGGAATGCCAACAAAAAGAAGAAGACAGGAATAAACAAATCCACGTGCAATACGGAAACAAAACATTGCAACGTGCGAGTACCGTTAAACACAAAGATAATCTCTACGACGTGACGTCACAAACGGAGATTCCTTTGTACTGAAAATTCGAAAAATTATATTCACTGAGCTTATTTCAGGCATAACTCTGCTTAAACCGATCAGAACTTAACCGGAAAACTTGTATACGGCCGAGAATTTTAAGCGCTATCCCCTCTACGTGTAGATAAGAAGATCCGAAAATAAAGAAAAATAACTGTAATGGTAAATCGAAAAATGAGGTAAAATCATCCGTTTCAGAACCACCAAATTACTTGGTCGTGTTTCTTGAGATTTTTTGGTGCCTTCTCCTAAACAACCCATTCTATGTCACGATTACCAATCCCGATCCCAATGTCCGCCAGCTTCCAATTCGCCAGGAAATCTGCTGAGAAAATGAAAACTCAGCAGAAGACTGAAACGAAGACGGAGTTGGAGAGGATCGAAGAGGAGCTGCTAATGGACACGGCTCCTCCGGTTAACGATGTCCTGGCGGAGATGACGACTCCGCTGCCTCCGGTCATCTCACCTCCCCGATCCCCGAAGGAGACGACTCCGACTCTGGAACCCCCAAAGCCGGAGCCGAAACCCGAGGAGAAAAAGGAGGGTATGGGATTTCTGTTCACGGCAGAGAGGGCCGCGAACGAACGAGCGAAGATGGCCACCTGGACAGCGGGGAACTCAAACTCCCCGATGTACAGGAAGCCGACATTCAGACGTCCGCTACCCCCTCACTCCCGTCGACACCCCTATGCCCAAACAAAAAATACAAAACCGAGGCATAGGGGTGAAGGCAGCCGGGCAAATTACCTGGCCCGAGCAAATGCCCGTAGGGAATCCTACGAGTGCGTTGGGGCCGCGGTAGGCAGTGCTCTGGCGAAGTGGGAGGCCGACCAGAGGCAAAAGTAAACCCGCATGTCCCCCAGGCCTTGCGCAATCGCAAAAACTGGGGGGGAGTAGCTGTGGGGACTCATCGGTATGAGGTATAGGGGCTCGGACCCCTCGACGACAGTCGCTGCCCCATAGGGCAGGCAACTTATCGTCCTTGCGATGTTAAACCAACACACACAGAATTACGTTCGATCGTAATTACCTGCGAATACTTGCAGATAATGTACGAGTACGAATCGTGACGTCATCCATCAATCAATGTCACGATTCGTACACGAACCGGCCAGCCGTCACCTACGATAGTAGGGGATGATGCGACCTGGCCGTACTTAAACAACGTACGTATTTTACTACGTACGTGTGTTTGTGTGCACCCGCCAAAACCGGTATAAAAACTCACAGAACCGGCTCTAAAATCGGCAGTGTTCGGTTTGGTTTTGGCTTGCCCATACATTCGTATGAAGTGGCTGAACACGCTTAAATTCTGTAGAATTTCCTTCTGGTGAGAATATCTCTCACGACAAGGTATTCCACAATTATAAAAAAAATGTTAAATTTTACAAGCCACTTCAAGGATAGAGTGAAGTGACCATCTGTGTTTACCTTAAGCACTTTGTTCAATTTCAAGTGAATAATGGAATAATATAATTATGTTTTTGTATTGGTTATTCTTACTAATAATGGAAAATATATCGTTCTTTTTGTGATTGAATCGGTACTGAATTAATAATAATATCAAATATGCGGAAAATGTGAAAATATCCAACTTTGGACACTTTTTGCCATGGCCACTTTTTAAACTATTTGTGGCTGTTCAATTTTAAGGTCAATTTTAGTGTATTTGTATGAATATACGTACATTTTTTGTATTAAATAATTAAAAAGTTGATGTCTAGGTTAAATGAGCAACTTCGGACATTTTATTTGTTTTAAAGAGTAGATCTTGGAACTGAAAATTTGTCTCTCACCATTTTTACTTGTAACCAAACTGAGTAAAAGCCGTAAGAAAGAATACGTCATGTAGATATAGATATAAGATCAAAATAAGATTTAATGAGTAACTAAAATGTACCTATTTACCTACCTGCCTAGTTTAATTACTTTTTTTAAATTTATTTCTTACAAAGATATTTGCAAATCTTCTTCTGTATAATTAAGACATAACCGTATTTGATTATAATTTGTCATTTTAGGTTGGTTTTTCTCGTAATTTTCGTTGAGATATTTTAATTAAACTTAATTTAGTTTTTTCTCCATAGCAAAACAGAAGGTAAGTACACTACAAAAAATAAATAAACAAGATAAATGAGTGGCATTATTATCTTTATCAGGATATTTACTTGGACTGGAATGGCCAAAGATGGTTCTAGTGTGTTTCCATCTTTGGCCATTAGGTGGTCACAGATGACTAAATGCTTATTTTTCACAACCTTTATTGGTCACTGTGGGAACAATACTTGTATGAGGTACAAGGGCTTGCACCCCTCAATGACAGTTGCCGCCAAAAGGCTGGCATATTTTTGTCCTATAACTTTAAACAAAAACATGTACGCACATTTGTATGTTCATACATATACATATGTACAGGTAAGATACATTATACAGACTGACAAATTACCTGATAAAAATCTCGGTGATGTCAGGGACCTGTACCAAATGCACTGCGTTGTTTCTTATCACCTCATAGGGGCAGGAAACAACGTAATGTATAACATAATACCATATATATATATATATATATATGTATGTGTATCTGTGTGCATGTGCCAAATCTGGTATATAAACTCTCAAAATTGGCTACAAAATTACCAGTGTTCACCTTGGATTTAGCTTTCCCATACATTTGTGTATGAAGTGGCAGAACATGCAAAGCAGTAGATTACCTTCTACGTGTGAATATCTCTCACAACACATCACAGCCACCTTATAAAATTAATTAAAAATTGTTGTAAAAATGAAAATTTATACAAATTAACGTTTCTACATACTAATAAAATACATTGGAACAGTCATATTCCTTTTAAAGTATGTTTGGACAGGTATATTTATGATTCGTTCCTACTGCATTCCATTAAACAGGCTTTTAAGAAACAGCTGTTGGTGAAAGTTATTTTCACAGATTATTTTTTTGAAGAAGTATCATTTCCAAAATCACCATTATTTTTGTAGATACATATAATCATCTCAATGCTGATTGATTATCAACCAGTGTTACCGCTTCAAAACTTTGTATAAACTCTCATAAAAAACAGATAATGTGCTCGATTATTACGTTTTAAATTTTAAAGTGGCCATAGATGGCGGAGTGACCATAAATGGTCACTTCACCCAAATTTGAGCGAAGCTGGACCCGGCAGAATTCCCCATACTCCCCTATCGACATCACTGCTTCCTCTAAATGTACAGAATCGCCATCACTTAGTTAACTAAAGCCAGAACTATAACATTATTAACAGCCAAGTTCTTATTCTACCAAGCACAGTTTTCTAACATAAAATTTGAGTGTCCAAAACTCAAATCATAACTGGCCTAATAATAGCTGTATAACCTATTCGGAATAAATTGCGCAACCCTTAGAACTTTTTTGCCAGTGCCTTATTTTGTTGAGAATACTGCTATTGGCATTACTTAGACATTTAACCAGAGTGGGCCATGGTTTTCGATAGGTGGAATAATCGCAGTCCCATAAAAAAATTTCAGGATCCCGCTTTGATTCGAATTATATTTTCAGTTCGTCGTTCTTGATTTAGGCTAAACCTACAGAGTTTTAAATATAAAAGAAGACGCACATCCATCTAAACGCTGCAACGAAAAACGGCACCACTTTTGAAGCCATTGTCCCCGTTCCTACAGTACCGAATTCGAATTTGCTTTCTCCTCATTCGAACCCATTGGCAATAATCCGAAATTTTTTTCATAAATCATTTAATTAAATGAATATATAAATAAAATTATTTATTTACAAATCACAATCAACGTGAATATCGTGTATAAAAATGAGATTAAAAATTGTGGATACCTACCTTAGAAGGCTAGGATATTTTAATTGTGAAAGTGGTACCATTTTTCGTTTTACACGCGTCCTCTGTTGTATTTAATACTCTGTGGCTGAACCTTAAAGAATGGAATTTTAAATGTTTTGAAAAAAAAAAAAAAATCTTGCGGAATACAATAGTAGGCCTATAATGCCAAGGAAAATTTTTGAATTTTATTTTTCAAATAGGATACGAACAGATTCGATAAAGAGTAGTAAACTTTTATGAAATTTTTGAAACCGAGAAATCGGGAAGAATAAAATAATTCAGTAGGTACTTTGGAATCTTATAAAGGTACACTTCAACATTTGATAAACGGCGGACCAGCAGAATAATATCTTTTCAGAAAATGACAGCATAGGATTTTTTAAATTTTTAATTAAGTTCCAAATTTTTTGTTTTATTTGCATCAAAATTAATCATACTCTCAAATTTTAAGTTCAGAGTAAACCAGGTATAGGTAGGTAGTTAAATACGTAGGTTCCTATGGCAGTTTTCTATCATTAAAGGATGTAATTAGGATTTCGTAAGTAGATAACAGAATATAATATTTTTTGCCAACCCAAAGAAATTACCGTATCTGCCTAGGTATTTTTTCTGCATTCGAAACTGAACGAAAAAATAGTTTAGTTTCTTACATTCAAAAGAAATTAAGAAATTCAAACGGAAATAGCCCTACTCACTAAAATATAGGTAGGTATTAAAAAATAAAACATTTTAACCATCCAGCAATAACGTAACTTACTCAGGAAAGTTTGAAAAAAAAACTCAAACCACAACGATTCTTAATCGCACAGAATGAAGCTCTAATTTAGCAAAGAACTCATTTCACTTAGCACAAGTAGGTAGCTTATAATAAAACTAAGTATAGATATTTATTCGACGAAGTGCATAACCCGAAAAACTAACGCAGATGGGTACGTTATTTCATTGGATAAAATACATCGTATGATGAATGATTCGTATATTGGTACGATTTGAACTTTGGTATTAATGAGATAGTTAATTAAAGTTGGTCCAATTTTTTCGTAAATAACCATAAATATCATGCACGTAAGTATCTTCGTAATAACATCTCGAAAGATCGAACGAAATTCAATCTTAAATTATGTCTTACCTGCGGCTCCACTCCCACTTAGGTATACCAAAAATGGATCTTTGTTACAAAAGTTACCATATAGCTGTACCTATGTAATCAAGAAGGATTTGCTTAAATTTGGTACATATTGGAAATACTGTGGTGAGGAACAGTGGATACTCGAGCTTTACAACTACTTCGCTATTTTGATGAGGATCTCGATAATGGTGTACGTGATTAAACGGTTATGGGTATTGGATAGGGGCAGTGGTTCTGGGTTGACACATTGCGTTTCCTTCACCACCAACTAGCGCCGTATTCACAAAATTTAAACTTAGTATTCGTCACAAGATGCCACATGCTTAGTAGTACTACTTGGCAACATTGCACTTGTTGTCTTAACAAAAGTTATAAAAATGTGTTTTCATCATTCAAGTATAGACTATAGGGATAATGGAACGAGCACTATATCAAAAAAGTGGTACGGATGCGTTAGAGTGGGAGAGTGATTGTCAAGAAATATGCTATCTCTATTTATCACCCATTGCAAATTTACCGGGAAGAGATTAAGTGCAGCAAAAAAATAATTCACGCGGTTTTCTAAACTTCCTTTTATCCAATATTAATAAGTTTAACAAACATAATTATGAATGAATTAAGAATGATCTTTAACATTAACAAGCCTTTTCTAGGTAATAAATTACAATGTTTACGTCTGATTACATTTGCCACAATGTGTGAAAGAGAAAGAGAAATAGATTTTTAATATCTCTATCTCTCTTCAACAGTTTCCTGCCACTTTGTTTGCATTTGGCTTACAGGTAGTACTCGTTCCATTATCCTTATATTCAATGGTTTTCACCAGTCATTCTTTTTTCCTGAAGTTTCTAGTGATGCATAATATCGGTATTTTTTCCTATCGATAGCTATTGATGGTTTGGAAAAAACTTTAGAGGTTATGAAACAGAGAGAGATCAAGAATTGTAACAAGAAATAAAGATTTACACGAAGTAACGTCTCAGAAGCGTGTGTATTTACATCAATCTTGTAGGTTGAGAGTAAGTACAGATTGAGTGAGATAAACAAAGGTGTACGGAGACAAACGAGTGAGTGACAAAATAGTGTTACAGTGTAGCCGCGAGCTAAGATGTAAAAGTAGGCATATTATGAATGTAGTCGAGTATTCGCAGGAGTGAGAAGAGAGAAGGATTGGTGGTCTGAACAAAAACTATTGATAACGATAGATGGTTTGGCAAAAATTATCGATACTATCAATAGTTTTTTTCAAAATGGCAAAAAAACCTCTAAAACATCTAAAAACTACTGAAATTATGAAATACTCAAATTCAATCATAATTACAATTTATTTGCATATTCTACCACGATATATCGCGTTTAATTTGAAAGTTAAAATTAAAAAGTTAAACATGAATTTTCATTTTTTATTTAAAAATATTGGTTGAAAATGTTTTTTCCAGCCAATTTAAGGCGTTAAAACTATTGATAGCTTTTCAAGAAACTACCGATAACTATCAACAGTTTACGCATCACTAGAAGTTTCGATCTTTTTTGTCTGAAAACTGCTATTTATTGGAAATGTTTCGTAAGTAAATATGGTAGGTACTCATATAATGTTCTTCCATAACGACAAACTGATTGGTATATAATTTAGATAGTATTTTTAAAAACAGTGAAGAATAACTGTTAATTTACCTTGGAGAATGAAGAAAGTGGTGGTGTTAGTTGACATTAAATTGGTGTTTTATGTTGACATACTAAATTTCATTTCTTGAATTTCATTTTCAAATGAAAAGGAATAGGTATGACTATAAGCAGAAAATTTCCTGTGAACTTTATACAGTCCAGCAAATGAACCAAGCTGTCAATTTAGTGTTGGAGTGACGTTGTGACATTATTTTATCTTTTCAATGTTTTTAACCATGTGTCAACCTAGAACAGCATTCTAGTCTTTTTTAATATCTTGAGAGGGCTTGTGTGAATGGGTTCAGGGTTTTGCTTTTCCCTTCATATCTTGAGAAGACTTGTGTGAGTGGAAATAGTTTAGATCTATTTAGTGTTTTCAGTGTTTTTTCAGCATGTGTCTACATAGAACATTTAAGTTGACACAAAAAGATGGTCTTTCTCTTCATGTTATATCTTCAGGAAGCTTATCTATGTGAATGCGTCTAGATTAGTTCTTATTTTGTGTGTGAATTCCTGTTAAAAAAGTTCACAATATTGTTCTGTTTGAGAAAAAAAAAGTGGTATTGTCAAAGACGCTACCGATGTTTCCGAAAAACATATTTAATGTATCCGTATCAATATGCAATAAATAAAAACCTAAAACCTAAACAAGACGCCCCTTAAACCACTGTAAATGCCACCAAATTTCAAAGTCCAAAATTATGACGTCATTAGCCTTTTCAGCTGCCCCTGAGATAATGCCCATTACCCTACATTTTAACATATTCAAATCAATACGCAATAAACCTATTTATTTATTTATTTATTTATCTGTTTATTTATTTTATTTATTTATTTATTTATTGATCTATTTATATAGAGGGCAGTTTGAGGATATTGCGGGACTCGTCAGGAAAAATACAATACACTGGTCTTCATTTTGGACTAACAAATTTTAAAAACTAGAAGGGATGATGACGTCATATTTATGGTTGTTACATGTTTTCTGTTAAATTTTTCTATTACATTGTTTCTTTCCCATTTTTTTTAGGAGATACCCTCTTTGGAAGACATTTTCCGTCAAAAAATTTTTAATTCTAGTCTTATCATATCATAGAACTGACAGAACTAAAAATAACTTTTAATAGAACTTACGTTGAACTAAAATGTAAGTGTAGCACTGTTTTTCCAAATCAAATACAGCTACCGTATGCCTTTTGTTTTCATTTTTGGAGTATGTTAAGTATGTATGAGAGTATAGAACTGGTTCATAAAAAACTAGCAGAATTGCTGTAATGTTGAAATAAACATAAATGTAGTGTTAAAATGAATGGCATTGCAATATTTTTATAATATAGTTGGCGCAGAATTGGTATAATCAACAGGTACACCTACTTTGGGTACAAATGTAGCATTCCTGCACAAGGTGCGGGATTTCTTCTGACTTGGTTGCATTCAAACGCACTAAATGGAAATTTTGTTTGGTTGGGGAAAACTGAATAACCTTATAGGCATTATTATACATATAGTACCTATATAGGGTCTGTGTGGAAACGGCTTAGAAACTTCAGGTATCTATGTAACCAGGAACAACGAAGAAAAAATGTTATGCCCTCATAATTGCATAACTTTACTTTGAAGGCAAATGCACCAGGCAAAGTTTCAAGTGGGTAAAAACAAAATTTCGAAACAATTACAGAAACAAAACTTTTAGTAAATATTCCAGCTTTACTCTTTTCGCGGAAATATAAAAGTTATTTAGATTTTTTACCTATCTCTAATACTGAATAATCAATTGAGTCTTTTGTATGTCAGAAATTAGAACCTGGCTGGGAAGACTATATAACTCCTTTAGTGTTAAAGATAGATAAAAAATGAGTATAAATTTTTTTGTTCGCCTTAAAAATTTAAGCGGGAATATGAAACGAAAAAAGCAATATGGTAAGTAAATAATTTTTTTTTTAAATGGAACCAACTTGAAAAAAAAAAAAAAATACACTAAAAAGGGAAAAACAATTCTTATATGGTACATCCGGACCGCTTCATCCATTAAAATTGTATGTGGAAGTTTCCTTTTCGCAGAAAGTGGATACACACCAATATAGGGGTTTTCTTTATAGTGCGTGTCCATGCCTCACCCTGTATGTCTATCTATCTATAAATATATGAATTTGAGTTAATGGTGCCAAAATTTTTCTGAGATCATAAATTGAGAAAAATGTACCCACCCCCAAACCTGTGGGCTAATACCGCACCAAGTGTAAATAAGTAGATTTTCTAAAGAAAACCTACTTAAAAATTCCACTCTTTTTGGGCCCAATGAGGGTCTAAGAACGGGTCTAACGATAAAATCAGCATCAAATTTGAATTCAGCGCGTCAAAAAAAAAAGTCTAATGATAAATTAGGGTATTACACGATAAAATCTGAAAATAAAAGATTTTCTTAGGACAACCGCACATCTACTAACGCAAACGCACATTTTTGTCTTCTCTCCTTCGCACCTAAATTCTTATCTAAATTCGCACCTAGGTGTGCACCCTGCCAACCGCCTGCACACTTTTTACCCCCATAGTGAAAATAAAGAGCGTGTTCCGCGTTGAAAAGCGATGCAAAATTGGTGGGGTGGTTTACCTTAAATAACTTTCGATACGTTAGGTACGCCGCATACCTAATCGTGGACGATATTACAGATACGTTGCTTGTAGTTCGGTTGGTAGGCTATCTATTATAGGTACGTAGCTACGTAGTACGTACCTATCTACCTAACTAACAACAGTGAAATACAGCAGATATCGGTTTAAAAATACGAAAAATTTATTCGAAGCATAAGATGAGGAAACAAACGTAAAATACATCGCAGCGACGACATCGAAAAGGAAAGAATTAAATTTAGGAAAATTGTTCGCCGAACATGAATCCGGTGATCATATGGTAAGCGAATAAGGGCTGATCGCTGGCGACGTTGTGACCGGCATTTCTTACCATCACTTCGGTAAGACCTTTTACGCTTTTGTAGTAGCCGGCGATCGTTTCCTTTTCAGCCGCTTTCAGCCGCCAAATGCGACGGGTGGCGTCGCGGTATTCGGCGGCGCCGCTCCACGCGAAGTTCTCCATGAAGCTGAGGAAGGCCGCGTATCCTCGGATGATGTCCAGCTGACCGTTGAAGAAGAGAAGTTTGTAATTATTTTCGATCAGCGTTTGCAGGTGGAGCACATCCGACTCCATTTTGTCGCCGCTCGGCAAATGTTTGCGAACCTCCCAGCTGGAGTAATTGTAGGGTGAATCGCCTACGTGGATTAGCCTTCGAACCGAGGGTTGGACCAGGAAATCGGGGATTGGTTCGTATGCGGGACGGTCCGGCTCCAAGAAGTTGAAGTAATCGACGAAGCCGGTTATCTGCGTGAAGTTGCTCGGTCGGTCAGGAAACTGACTTCCGATGAGGACGTTCACAGCGTCGTTGGCTTCGTCGAGTTTTCCACTCCTGATCAGGGCTCGAACCTTTTCCTGTTCGTTGTCGAAAAACCGTTTTCCGCGCCAGTCGATCAAACCAATTTGGTAGAGCAGGTCGCCGAAATTTAACATGTGCGCCGGATCGCACAGACCACTACCGATGAGTACGCCTTTCAGGTTGATTTTGGGTGACGACGAGTGTCCATTCGTTTGGTGGATGTGGGTGCCCAGCCGAGAAACGTATTTGACTGCGTACGATGAGCCGATGAGGAACAGATCATTTTTCCTTAACGCTGGAAACATCAGAAAGAATTGTTGCAGGAAATTGTGCAAATTTTGCGTCACTTCCAATTGGCTCCTCGAGTATCCGTCGTCTTTGTTGGTGAAACTGAAGCCAGCGCCAACCGGGTTGTCGATGTACAGCATCGAAACGCGTTTTGTCCAACGGTATTCGCGCAGCGTAATTGTCAGATTATCATTGACCTGTAAGAAAAGGAACAGACTGAAAGATTGGAATTACAAGCGTCTCCCGCCGCCGGCTCGCTCATTTTATCATCTGTAATAAGGTTTTTTATTAATTGTAACGTCGTTTTTCATCGGTATGGCTTTATATTTAGCCACCTTTTATCCAGCTGCCACGGTGTTATGGAAGAGGAATGGCTTTACACTTCAGTAGTGCCAGGATCAAATCCAAGTATGGCAACATTTTTGAAATTCGTTTTTTTTTTTAATTTTTATTTTTATAATGGTTTGTTAGGTTCAATTTTTTTTAAATGTTTTCAAAAACAATTAATTCTGGATTAAACATGTTTTTAGTCTCGATGAGTGCAGATACTAGATTCATTCGTTGCATAGATGGTGGGATCTTCTGAGCAGATGCCCACTTTTGGGGGCAACAATGGCAGGGGGATGAAGCAGATGGGGTGAAGCCCCACCCTCTGAAGTTCACCCTGCCATTGCCAACATACAAAGTGGCATACCTTGGCCAAGGCCCCTCTCATTGTTCCAAAGATCCCTCCAAGCTAATTTAGGGAACGCAAGTACCTATGTAATTAAGTAATCCCTGATACAGTGCCTGTTGTAGTTAACATATAGTCACCACTGAGCCTACCTGCTAAAGCCAGAGCTTTATGGTACTCGTGATACAGGATTTTAAGTGGGTTGGTTTTGTGCATCTAGAAAGGATTAAGTGCCAAACATTCGGATAAAAATAATGGTTGTAGGTAATTGTGGAATACCTTACGTCGTGGAAAGTAAACCAACAACAGAACGTGTTCAACAGAACAATTTGCGTGTTTATAGCCAAACTACCAATAAGGTATAAGGGGGCCAAGACCTCGGCAAACACTGGCGATTTGGCCTAAGATTTTCTGGTCTTATATACCCGGCTCCCTACACGCACACATACACACCTATGTACTAATTACATAAGCTAACGTGTAGATAATTCATCGTACTTTACAGTTGCTATGGCAATGGTAAAGTACAGAGAATGCATCTCTGTATCAGTTTGTGACATGGCAAAAATTGTTATCTCTCGATTTGTCACGGACTGTGATTTGTAACTTGTCTACTTGCAATGATAGACAAGTACAAACAAACAAACATACCTTTTTGTTTAACGTGCAATGCACAATTATTTGTCACCAAGGTGACGAATGTTGTCGATAGGCCAAGCCTATAACCTCATACGAGTAATGACTAATCCCCACAATAATAAATACCTACAATTCATCCTTTTCTTGTGATGCTTTCAAGAATTTCTTATATCAAATAATATTCTTTCCAAATCGATTTGATAACTTACATTTACGTATTGAATAGATTTTTAGACATTACAAACCTCAAATGGCCCATTTTCTGAGAACAAGCCGAACAAAGATGAAGATCCTGGTCCTCCTTGCAGCCAAACAGCGACAGGAGCACTTTGGGAATTTATTTCAGCTGGAATGAACCAGAAGAACAAATTCGAATTGTATGTTTTGTTGACAGTGAAGAAACCAGTGTAACTGATCACATTGCCAGCAAGAGGCGGTTCGACTTGCGCAAGTTGACGTGCTTTAGTTATGTTTCCATTTTCGATGTATGGTGTCAGTATCAGAGGTTTTTCGTTAATTTTTGGATACTGTTTGAGAGGCTTATCTTCATGAATATCGGGATTCAAGTGCCGACAGAATCCCTTCGAAATGAAGACAGTCAGCAACAAGATTACCGATTTCCAACGAGTCATTCTGTAAAACGACATAAATTCATCGTTAGATTAAAAACAAAAAAAAGAAAACATCTCCAGTGGAGTGATTTCCAGTTAATCTACCATTCAAAATTTTGGAATCATAAATTTAACCTCAGTGCGTAGGGTAAATAAAATTTCTTCAAAAAATAATATTCGAAAATATTTTCAGAAACATCACGAACACCAGAATAAATTTGTAAAGTAGTATATTACCTACGCAACATGGGAGAAAAGTGAGCAATTCCCAACAAGTGCGATAAATGCACGAGTTATTAACTGCTCACTCCGACCAAGTTTCCTATAATATTTTTTGCAACAGAGTGTACGAATTCTGTATTTGAATCTTAGGAAATAAAAAAAATTGAAGAAAAAGTACCTAAAAAAATAAAAATAAAAAACTTGCGCAGCAAGTTTTACAAGGAAAAGTGGATTTCTTTGTTTAAAAATTACCTGTATTACCAACATCTTCTAAAGTACCTACCTAATAAATAAAATATTTATATTTTTTACAAAAAATTGGCAATATTCTATAAGTACGACGCTTGCGATAAAATATACTGATTATGTATCATGTTTTCAAAATATTTTATTATTGTATCAAAAATCATTATTTTTTTAAGAAATTAAAAATTATTCCTAGTTCTAATTAGCACCATTTTAGGAAATAATTCGTTAGTTTTCTTTTCTGTAGTAACGAAAATTGTGGATTATATATTAAAAAAAGAAACCAAAAAAAAAATTCCACATTACAAAACGAACTATAGTGCAGTTGTCTACGCGTTGGTTACGAAAATATAAGCAAAGACTTTAGTGTCCGTGTTCAAATCTAGTGTATAAATGCGGAGGGGGGGTAGGCGAAAATTGACCTTTTGCTGAGATCGGGTTGTTTTTAAGTTAAATCGAGTGTTTTTCTCAATGAAGCCTACAAAATCAATTTTTCAGGAACATTATGAGAAGGGTAAAAGAGGGAAAATCACACTAAATAGCTAATAAGTTGGGAAAAAATTGACAAATCAAAACCAAAATTGGTAGGTCTGGTCTTGGTATGGGAAGCACTATTTTTACCAAATTTTGTGACTATTGAAAGAGAATTGCAACTTTTATTGAGATAAGATGAAAAATTAGCTCCTCCAACGGCCCCTGGGGAAATATAATACCAATAGGAACCAAATTTGGAATCATGTTGAACATACTTCAAATCAATACCTGTACAAAATTTTGTGAGTATAGCTTGAAAATTACTCTTTTCAGAGCCATTAATCTATTAAAATTGCAACAAAATCACCCGTATCAGACCTACCGTAAGGCCTATTCGCACCAAAATTGGTAGGTACTATCCTTCACCTAAAGCACATACGGAAGTAAAATTTTAGGCCTATCGATTGAAAATTGCAAACTGCAACCTGTTCAATAAAAAATGCATATAAACAAACCTACCGGACAGACTATGCGCCCGATCAGCACCAAAAAGAACAGAGTTCTCAGACGGATCTGAATATGCGTTTCGAATTTTGAACCCATTCGATCAAAATTACGCCTGGAAATGAATTCGACGCAAAAAGGGATACATAAAGAAATGAATTTTCAAAAATAGTGCCAAAATGCTGAGAAGATCACGAAACGAAAAACGTACGCATTCCTACCCTTGGCTTCGAATACTCGCGGAATTTTAATGATAACTTAAAAAATGAATCGGGCAAAAATTAAAAAGAAATATCTATTTATACGTATACGATAAAACATAATCCCACTTTATGTATATTTATCAGCGTTTTTTGCAACATTCGCAACATTTTCATTTTGAAAAAAAACTGCACTTCTCTCAATTTACGAGTTTTCAAATACTATTTAAGTTACAAAGCTAGTGGAAAAGAGAAGAAAATTTTCTCGAGTTCTCTAATAAAATTTATTTTTTAGCGCCATTACTTTTTCACAAATCAGCCATAAAAAAGCTGCAAACTAATGAGAAATTTACCGTTTTTTTATTCGTCATTTATTTTAAAAACTAATAATAGCAGAAAAATTTTTTCAGCGATGACCCCCCCTATCCGAGCAGGTGGAGATGGGGAATAGCCCTCTCCTTCGGCGATAGTAATATAATAAAATTCAATCTTAATTTTGGTATATTTATCCGCAATTTTTGCAACATTCACCAGATTTTTGGAGATAGCTTTCGGAAAGGAAAGAAATATTTCTCTAGTTCTCTGCAAAAATTTATTTCTTATCGTCTTTAGTTTTTCAGACATAAGCCATAAAAAACAACAAATTAATAAAAAAATTTGCTATTTTTAAAATTTTTATTTATTTCAAACATTAAAGATGGTGTAACGGCCAAAAGAGGTGGTAATGTACCTAATTAGAACCACTTTTGGGAGTACACCATACACGAAATATCACGTACTTTAAAAGCAGTAATACTTCTACAATAAATTCAAGTTTATCATCCACACACTATCGTGGACCTTAACAATAATTAGAGACTCAATAATATTTCAAACACATGAGTGAGTTTACACATTTAATAAAATAATAATTTGTATATTACAGTACATAAATATACGTTAATAGTTATACATATACTATCACAATTCAACAAGTAAGACTATCTGTTCACTAGAGACTTCTACAAGAGAGGTTCAAGGTACTTAGAAGTAGCTGTCGAAGAACTGTGTCTTATTCCACTAAATCGAAGGATTATATACTCGTTCAGGGTATGAAAACGTATGTGTCGGATATATAAAGTGAGGTAGGGTGTTGTTATTATAGGGTTGTGCTGACTCGTCGAGTACTTGAGGGACAGGCACAATTAGGTCATGAATATACAGAAAGTATATTCTATATTCATAAAATCAAATACGGGTAATTTAGTGGTTGTTTATAAAGAGTTATAGGATGATAATTGTTGATAAATATCGACGTTTTTGGTATTTGAAAATGTGTGAACAAATATGTTCGTCATCTCTAAAAATAGACGAAAATATACGTTACAGATGGTAGAAAAAAACTTTTAGTGGTATAGCCCACCTTATTTTTCAATGACAAATTCATTTCAACCACCAGTTTTCATCTAAAATGAAATAACTGTCAGCTAATTATGGAAGAAAGTACAAAAACAAAACACCCAACTTTTTCTAAAATTTTTCAATTTTTCAATGGTTTATTTTTGAAAAATTATCGATAGTAAAAAAATTAATTTGGTTCTGGATTTGAGAAAACGTTCTCCTCTTTCCAAACAGTATCGATTTCAGCTTTTTTTATCCGTAATAATCCCTGAAGAATTTGGAGGCGAAAGAGGAGAGTTATTTTTTTAATATTCAAATGTTGAGTTGCAAAAACTACGGTTAAACATACCAAAATGAGATTCCAATAGGCAAGAAACTGCACCAAAAGGGCGTGGGTTCAATTCCCCTCATTTCCTTCAATATTTTGGAGTTTTTTTCTCACTTTTTTTGCTATTTACGTAAAACAACAACAACAACAAAAAACTGAATTAAAAATAGCATGGAACATTATTTGGTGAAAAGATTACACCTTATTGTAATTTTTTACCAATATGTAGCTTCTTAAAAATTTTGACCCGCAACTGAGAGCGTGATCAAAAAATGGTACTTTACCCTACGTGCATATCATTCTCATTATTAGTAAAATCCTCATGAAAATTGGCAAAGTAGCCACGTATTCACTGCTCCTCTCTTCACCATCTCTCGAAGGTACCTACGTTCTAAATTTAAGCATACATTTCTCGGTTAAATGGCAATTTTGGTAACTATTTGCAGCATAATTGTTAGCGTGTTAGCTAAACCGTAGGTTAAAGCTAGTAGAAATATAAAATCCAAAAATTCTCTCAAACCTTATGAAAGATTTCAATGGTTTAAGTTTTCTCTCTTCTGAACTGACACTGACACAAATATCATTAAGTAAATTTGATAATCATCTTTGAAAATAACAGATTTAGAACTGAGAGTTTCGAATTTAATTACCACTCTCAGAATGCAGTTTTCAAAACGAAACTTCGTAGAAACCATCCAAGTATAGACTCTTACACGAGGCCAAAATTTAGTGAAAATCCGTCGCGTGGGAAGGGCGTGGTGGTGCGATAAAAATAAAGAAATTTCAATATATAATTTAGCTATGTAAATACCGTATAATAATATAGGTACGGCAAATTAATTGGTGAAAGAAAATAATGTGTTGTGATTAATTCAGATTTGGTCCAACTCTAATCTTATACAAAGTTGATCAAAAATACAATTTTTCACAAAACATCTTTGATATCCTAGGATGGTATAAGAAAACTTGTACAAAGTTCGAAATTTTGTACTTGGTACAATCCGGACTTTGTATAAAATGCCTTGTATTTCCTTAGGATTGTACAAAAGTGGCTATATCTACCATCTTAGGATGGTAACATGTTGACTACAATTTGGTACCTACTTAGGAATATATATATATATATATTTATATGTAGGTACCTATTTAACTTTGAATTGATTTTTCATATTCAATTTCATTTAAGCGAACTCAGAGATATGAGAATAATTTTTTTCTCATTTAAATTTATAAGTTCGTTAGGGTGCAATCAAAACGTGACAAATTCGCACGTTTAGCCAACAAAATTGGTAAGTACGGTATCTGATTAGTCAATAAGTATACGTCCGTAATTATATTTATTGACAAAATGGGAGCAAATTTGTTGGTTTTTATGCTGCCCGAAAGAACCTAATAACTAACCTATTTTTATTTTGATTGAATTTCAGTTCGAAAAGAAAAAGTAAACTTCTTCCGACTTACAGTTTGAAAATTTGTAATAAAAATGATCCGATGTTGAAATTATAATTTTAAAAATATAGTTAGGTACCACCTACACCTATAACCATGCGGAGTAATTAAGTTACCTAAGTAGGTACATCTACATTAGCATCGATAATGAGAACCAAAGATGTCGAACGAACGATATTATATAATAATACAAAATTATGATCAATAGATATGGTAGCTACCCACTTACTCAATAATGATGAAAAGCGCGGATAACAAACAAATTCTCGAAAGCAATAAAACTGAATTATAATATGTTCTGATTAAATTTTATACTTTTATACTCGGATAATGAATTATGCTATTCTTGAAAAACCAAATTGATCTTGTTACTGACATAAAATTATCGGGAGAAGATCACAGTACGTAGATTAAATTAGAACTTTGGCGTCATTTTGGTTCGTATATTCGATTAATTAAGTATTCGGCGGGAATGAAAACTGCAGAGTAAGGTACCTTTGTACCCGTACTTTTGCACCTATAACGACTTTAATTATTGTTAGGTTAAGCGAGTAATTACTGGGAAACAACACGTATGGATCTATAGGTATGTATGAGTTTTGCTCCATACTTACAGTCTTGCCAACACATTTAGCGATAGCAATATAGTTTCAACACTGATTATCGTATCTTTAATTACCTATAGGTAGCTGTTATCTTCACATGCTTAACAAAAGTTGCGAGAGTACGATGCTATCATTTATTCTAAAAATACTACCTATTAAATTGATACAAAACAAACTTGAGAGAGATAGCACATCGGGGATTTCCCCATGGGTAAATTAGGTAAAAATTCGGTAATTAACTACCGGTAGGAAAAAATAAGTTGTTCTTACCCAACATATAGATTTTCTAAAATCATCCTAAACACTTGAAATAGGAATACCTACGCATTTGTTTATATTTTGTCTACAATTATAGGCCATTCGCGACGATTAAAATAAAATGCGCGTTCGCGTAACTCTACAGCAGGGTGCCCTCCTAAATTAACCCAGTAGAATAAGGTTTTAAAATCGAATTAAGGGTAACATTAAGGTTTTACACCTTTTTTCACATTTCTCAGATAAATAGAACATAAAATTCCATAAAAATATTTTCGTGAAAGAATGAGGTCCATAAAATTAGAAAAAAAAGATTTTTTTAGTATATTTTTTTCATCACTCTCGTAGGGGCTGACCGCTGAGATACAGGATGTTAAATAATCTTGTTTTCTTCAAAATCATAATAATCTGCATTGTTTACCAATTCGAAAGCTAAAAACTGATATTGACGTAAAGATGACCTGAAAAATTAGCATAGCTGCTGTTATCTTTCGTCATTATACCATGGGCTATAGGTACATCACACTTCAGGCCTGTATATAAATGGTGTCCCAAATAATGGAAATAAGAGCCAGATAAATCATGCGAAATAGTAATTTTCTTTCGTTATTTTTCTGAAAGTTTATGTCCATCAAAGAGGACGCCATGTACATTCAAGTTTGAAATACGATGTATAACTCATGCAATGGGAAACAATATCGGTATTCTTACCAATTTCTTTGGCCATATTTATGTCTATATCAATTTTCAGCTTCCCAATTAGCAAATAAGTAATGTTGATTATTATGATTTTGAACGAAAAAAAAAAAAACCCTTTTTTACCCGGCGGTATGTCTGTCACTATAAGTGATGAATAGCCTACGATGAATTGGAAAACTTTTTTTTTAATTTTATGGACATAATTTTTTGCATAGGTTTTTTATGGCATAGGTATTTACTTGTAGCGTATTTATCTGAGAAAAAACATGAAAAAACTAAAGTAGTCGCACGTTTAAGCCCTCAGAGAGAAGCACAGGGTATGGGGGTCACATATTTTCAACACTATGCAGGAGCCCGCCCTCATTACATTTCCACAGGAAACCTATTGTTACTTTTAATTCTATTTCAAGCCTATTTAGAAGGTTATTCTACTGCGCTAAATCATGGAGGGGGTATCAGCCTAAACAATTGCTAACTGGTGGTAATTTTTACTCGGTTTTCTTGTAAACGAGCTATCAAAATTGACTTTTTAAAAAGATTAGAAGTAGAAAATGATGAAAATTGTCGGTTTCATCAGAAAAAAAAAAAGAAAAAAAAGAAAAAAAAAGAAGATTAATTTGTACCAATTCCCCACTTTTACCTAATTTTTATCAACGACTGGTACCATTTTTATTTTTCAATTAATATTTTTTTTTTTACGTAAGTACATATAATTATGCAGCTGTAGTATAATTATACGTAGTCCAAAATTCGTATTCATGGTTTTGAGAAAATTGCCTCAGGAATACGGCTGAAATTTTCAGGAAAAGTAGTCATATTGGATCAGATCTGATAGGAGCTTTTTATTAATTTTGAGAAAAAGGGTAAAAATTTCGGTCCTATATTTTTTGTATTTTTTTTGGAATCGTGAGAAAACTCTTTTTCCAAGAATATTTTATTCGTCAGTTTTCTCGGAAACTACTGAAAGAATAGCTTTTCCTATGACTCTGAAAAAACTACAGTTTTCTTCCTATAATTTTGGGAAATTTTCGACTGTGTTTTTATTTCAGTAAATATGAACTTGAGATTTTGAATCGTGTATGAATTGGCGAACTATAGGTTTTCTGGTAAAGTTCTGCTGCGATAAAGTTTTCCCTCATTTTATCTGTGAGCGTGCTGATGGAAACAATTTCGCGAGCGGATAGAGCAAAAAAAAAAAGTTTTTCAGAAGTTTTTTATATTCCAGAACATATATTTACCCATTTGAGTGGTTTTTTTTTTCTTGAGAAACTTGGCACCTAAATCCGGCATTGATGTCATCTGCAAATATTTACTTGAAAATTGATTTTATTTCAAAATTTGGGTCCTTCCGAGCCATTTGAAAAAGTCCGGGTGTGGTGCCTGCGGTAACCTCTCTCCCTTCCTCTCTGAGATTTGCTTATTACTCGACCATTCCTTCTCCTCCTCCAACAATTTCTAATTTAAAATACTTTTTTCTTTCGCCGCATTTCCTCGCCCTTCTCCAGCCATTGCCATGGTCTAAACAAATACATTCAAATACTTACTTTACGATCGATTAAACAAAGCAAATAACGCCTTAAATCGTGACTCATCGGCAATTATTAATTGGTATAAAAGTAAGGTTTCAACTAACTTTTCATTTTCTACATATTTAGCCAACATTTTAACAAATTTTGTCGGTATTTATCCAAAAAAAAAAACAAAAAAAAAACGATACGACTCGTCTTCCAGCATGTTTCAATTCTGTTTTGGTATACCCGAGACGTACAGCAGAAATATGAAAAACGTTTGGCAATTTTCAATGCCGGTCAGATAGGATTAAAGGAAAAGTATTAATTTAGGAAATTCATTTATTAGCGTACTCACATTTGAAGGTTCCATTCGTTTGGTTTGCTAAGTACGATTATCGCCGACGACAGAATACATGTCTAAGAAATATTTGAATGTTCAAATCTGAGATCAACGTCGAATATTATTATAATTAATTATTAATAGTCCTGATCCTCTGCTGGTTTAAAATCAATAAATTCAAAAATTTATCGGCTAGAAATTGAGTTATCTTTAAAAAATTATCCCTCAAATAAATTATGGGACTGTGTGCGTGAACAGCTACAAACATATGCGTGGGAGAAATTAAGTATTTTCATAAGTGATTTGGGCTTAAATTATATCCGCGACAAAAAAAGGTATAGAGTATTTTTTTTTGATTTTTAATCTTATTGCAATTTTGTTGAACAATTTATTGCTCGCATGAAATAAAAATGAAGTAAAATGAACACAAAAGACTACTTTATTCCACTATTTAGACCAGACCCACCCCTTAAGAAAATCATGCATACCTCGCTTCAGAGTTTTTAAGTGGTTGTTAATGATGGCGAAGCCTATGCTCATTTTTTTGGACTACGATACAGGGACTTTGACAAAACACGTTGGAAACTTCAGATACTGATATAATTGGGTACCACTAAAAAAAAATTTTATGCACACATAACTGCATGAATTTATTTCGAAGGCAAATGCAAGCAAAGTTTCAAGGTAGGTAAAGAGAAAATTTCAAAAAAATTAATAAAACAAAATTTTTGTGTAGATACTTCAGCTTATCTTTTTACATGGAGCAAAAAAAGTTATGTACATTTTTTTCAATCTTTAATACTGAAGGAGCTGCAGGGTCTTTTATGACCGGGTTTTTCAAAAGTCTCATAAAGGTTCTAATGCTGACATATTAAAGACTTTGTAGGTCCTTCAGCATTAAAGATAGGCAAAAAATGTACATCATAACTTTTTTTTTGCCCGTAAAAAGTTAAGCTGGAATACTTATTCAAAAATTTCTTAAATTTTTGTTTTTACACATTTGCCTCTAATGTGAAGTTATGCAATTATGTGTGCATAACATTTTTTTCTGAAATTTCCAAGGCATTTTGTCAAGAGTCCCTGTGCATGTAGGTATATAACCCTTGTTTCCCAAGAAACAATGATCAAATATTAATAAAAAGAGTTATGTTCCACATTATTCTGATTACCTGTGTGCACACATCGGTGACAACATCTTCTTTGTTCTCAAACATGACCTCTCAAATACAAGTGAATGAAGATAGCCTTTGTTTTTGTTCATTCTATTGAATTGTTTTTGTTATTTGAGTTTGTTTTCAACGGATAGCTACGTAGTTCTTAGTTTTACTCGGAAGAAATCCTTATGAGCTCAATTATCCTTTAAAGATCAGAAAATGGGGCTATATTATTTTAAATGACAGTATTAACCTATATTAAATTTCAATCATCGTTGGTGAATGAAAATTTATTTTTCCTCAGACTAATATTTACAGCTCTTCTTTTAGCCCACTAAAATAAGTTCGGAGCCATGTTCCTGATTGCGAATAATGTTGAGGATGCCTTTTTAGATGTAATCTAGGGTTTTGATTTTGCTCATGAAATGTTTCAGGCTTTAATCACCACTAGTGGTCGCAGTGATGATCAAAAGTTGATAGACTTATGCTTTGAGCTGTTCTCAATGCGCTTTGCTACTGGTGGTGATCTGCAATCGTATCTTCTGTCATTTCTCTCAAAGTTTCATCGTATGTCGAAGTTGGGTGATGCCACAACAATCAAGCAATTTGTGTTGTATCTCTTAAGGTGCTGTTGTGTTGATGGTAATTGCTAGACCTGTACGGGATAGTGTCGTAGCGAAGCTGATGAATTATCATCGTAGTCTACTGACTGATAAAATGTCAAATCCTTCGTTGTGACTTTCATCAGTGAAAAACCTTCCAGCGAAGTTAAATCAATGGAAGAGACTGCTTGTTTGGGTTTTCCACGCAACAGTAATGGTAATAGTAATTGTTCTAGTAATAGTAATCGTAATGGTTGTGGTAATATTATCCGAAGACATAGGCCTTGTAATTGTTTTAATCACAGTTCAAATCGTGTATTTAATAGTGACAGAGGAAATAATGAAAGGAATTATAGTCAGGGAAATTGAAATTACGATTTAGGGTCTCAGTCAAATCAAAATTGTAATCGTAATTCGCAACATTGTAATGTTCAGTGCCATAATTGCGGCAAAAATGGTCACATAGCCCAAAATTGTTATTCAAAAATTTGTGGCGGTGATAGGTCTAATAATGCGTAATAATAATAATAATAATAATAATAATAATAATAATAATAATAATAATAATAATAATATAATAATAATAATAATAATAGGTCTAGTAATTCTAGTAATTCTAACGGGCTTTACAATGTCTGAATCAGGTGGCTACAATTTGCATGTTCTTGAACAGAGTTTCTATTCTGATAATTCAGTTCTGTTTGATACACAAGTGTCTTTTGGGTTGGAGTCTGGTTGCATTGCTCATGTAGTTAATGTTAAATCTTTGTTTTATGAATATATTGAATTAAAAAGGCCGCTAGTAATTATTATGATAGCAAAAAAGGGTGTATCTCTTGTCATCACAACTGTAGGAAATGTTGGATTAAAGTTCAGTAATGGTGAAAATATTCATTTAAGCCAAGTCCGATTTAGTTAAGAATTGCCTGCCAACCTCTTGTTTGTAAAGTGTCTAGCTAGAAACGGTTTTCCTTCTGTGTTTTATGAAAATCATGTTGAGGTTGTGAATAAAAATTATGGAAATTCCGTAATTTTAACTGGCAAAAGTGTAACATCGGATTTATACCAAATTGAATTTGGGAGGACTACCAATAATAATAAAAATTCTTGTAATTTAATAATAAATCAACCAAATAATCCCATGGAAGTCTGGCATAAGCGCCTTTCTCATTTAAATTTTAAGGATTTGAAATTTCTATCATAATTTAAATTAATTCCAGATCTAAGTAAAGGCGAACATGTGTTTTGTGAACCCTCTGTTATGAGGAAATAGCATCATCACCCCTTTAATAGACATAAAAACAGAACCAGGCATTCTTTAGAGCTGGTTCATATGAATGTATGTGGATTTATTAATCCAATATGCTACAATAACAAGAAATACCGTTACGTATCTTGACAATTACACCAATTTTTGCTACGTGTATCTTCTCATTAATAAGGCAGAAGTTCTCAAGAAAATTAAAGATTACCACGAACTAGTTTCCAACCATTTTAACTGTAATTTAAAAAGACTAGGTTGTGCTCATGGTATGGAATACTTAAACGCACCTTCCAAAGAATATTGTAGTCAAAAGGGCTTTCAAATCGAACTGACCATTCGACATTCCCCTAAATCAAATGGAAGGGTTGAGCATATGAACTGCATGCTAGTCAAATAAGCTAGGACTATGATGTATGAAAGCTATCTAGAAAAAGTTTACAAGTCTGAGCCTCTTATGTGTGCCAGCTATGTAATAAATCGTTGTCTAACAAATAGAACTTCAAATCCATTCATACTTTTTGAGAAATAACATAAAATAAATTACAACCACTTGAAATTAAGTGTTTGGGTGCAACGCATACAAGTTAGATTATGAACATAACTGGGACAAGTTTGAGAAGAAAAGTAGGAAATTGAAGTTCATAGGGTATGTACCTGCTGGCTATAAAGTATTAGATGTTGAAACCAAAAAGGTTTTTCTTTCCCAAGATGTTAAATTTAATGAAGTGTGCGACATGAAAAATCATTATGATGAGACTGATATTATTTTTAACAAAGTCAATAAATCAAACATGAAGAACATCGAAGTCAATGGCAACATTAATTTGTGCTATTTTGATTGTATAAATTTGTGTTATTTAATGGAAAATTCTATAAGTGAATATCCTCAAATGTTTGACACAGTAATGAAATCATCTAAGGCTTCGGCTACATAGAGCCCGGCATACGTCAGGCATTCTGAAGAAAATAATCAAATAATGGAAAGTGATACTGGGTGGCTCCGGCAGAATCAAAATAATTTGATTCTGCCGGATGCCTGTGACCGGCATGAAAATTTAACTCCTCCAACTTTTTGATGAAACTAAAAAATGAGGAATGATATTGATAAGTGATTTTTGCCACATTATATTTTTTTCCCTCATCCGGCTGTTGTACTTGGGAGATTTTTATCCCATAGAGCTGGGCAATCCCGCACCAGGTTCATGAGTTCACTTTTCTTCGTTTCATCCATAAGAAATTTTATAAATCAGAATCAAACAAAATAATAAGTGGAAAAGTATAATATTTTTATTTCACACTCACAATCAATATTTTGAATTTTCTCACACACCTGCACACACCTGCCAGTTTTCAAGAATGGCTATGTAGCCACAACTTGTAAAACCGTGTACGTGATGGTCAGTTCTCACTGCCGGTCCAGAGACAGTTTAGAATGCATGACGGATGCCAGGCGCTATGTAGCCGAAGCCTAATGCTGCTGAATGGAAGAATGTTATCAAATTTGAACTTAATACTCCGTCTTCCAATTCCATATAAAATGTAATCAAACGTCTGTCAAAGTTGCCAACTATTACTTGCACCTGGATATTCACAAAAAAGTTTGATCACTCAAACAGTGTTATTTATCATACTCATTTAGTTGCTCATAGCTTTCAGCAACAATGAGGTTTCAATTTCAATGAGGTTTCAATTTCAATGAGGTTTTAATTTCAATGAGGTTTATTTGCCAGTTGCTAAGCTATCGACTGTTTGTTCTCTGTTGTCAATTGTAAATCAGTTAGGACATTATGTACATCAAGTTGATATTTTATAGCATATTTTTAAATGAAGACTTTATTCTAAAATCCTATATAGGATAGAAGTAAAGTTGAACTGAAGTGAGAATGTTGTCTTAAAATTAAATTGATTGCTGTATGGGCTGAAGCAAGCACCCAAAGTTTAGAATACTGGCTTCCATGGTTTTTTAACATGGTTAGGATTTGTTTCTGAAAAGGCTGATAATTGTTTGTATATCTTACACAAAAATAACTCCATTGTAAATCTCTTAGTTTATGTTGATGACATTCTCCTTACTTTAGATAATATAAATATGATTTGAAAAGTTAGGCAGCTTATCTGCCAAAAGTTCAGATGTAAAAATCTAGAAGAGGTAAACAACTTTTTTTGATTAAAAATTTCGTATGACAGGGAAAAAGAATTTTGAAAATAAACCAAAAATTATTAATACAATCTGTGACTAAATAATTCAACTTATTTAATTGTAAACCTGTGTATTCCCCTTTCGAACCTTGTCTTCAATTATAGAGCTTAACTGATGGCCTCAAATAATCAATACAGGCAACTGATTGGTTCCCTGATGTGCATAATGTTAGCTTCTTGTCCTGATATTTGCTTTCTGATAAGCTTCTTTAGCCAGTTTCAGGGTGCCTCATCCATCGAACATTTAAATTACTTGTCTCGCATCATAAAGTTTTTAAATACCACTGTTGATTTGGAATTAAGATATTTTTTTAAAACACACATTCTGAAGTTTTAGAAGTATTTTCAAATGTTGATTGAGGAAATTGTATAGAATCACTCAAATTAATCTATGGTTATTTCTCTGGTGTATTTGGAAACAACGTTTCATGATTTAGCTAAAAACAGTAGACTGTTGCGGGTCTTTGGATCAAACAATTGTTAGCCAATTTTGATATTCATCCTGATATGTATAAAATTTTTTTGGATAACCAGAGTTGTTTGTCAATAGTGAAAATGGTCAAATGGAATATGAAAAAAAATAAGGACATGGATACTAAATATCGCTTTGTTTGCAATGATCATAATAATAAATCATTTGAATATGAATATGTTAGCATCAACGGTCAGTTTGGTGATCTATTCACAAAGGATCTCATTACCCCAACATTTTGAAATTTTGTAAAGATGTTGAACATTATATAATAAACAATCCTTTTTATATTGCATGTTACCTTTGTTCACGTAGCTTCACTCCTTTATTCTCTTTTTATCGATATATCGCCGATACCTATATGCCACCTAACTTATCTATCTTTATCTCTCGTTTTTGCTACGTTTTTACTTGCTCCATTAGTATTAGCTGTACTCTCGATATATTGCCATATTTTTTTCGTCAGTCTTACGTATACTCTTCTACAATAAATATTGTTAACTCTAAACTCTTATTCGAATTCTGTTCCTTTTTTTTATAACTCAATTAATGAGTTATTCCACACTAACATTTTTGGTCCCTTGAGCCCGATGCTATTATCCAAGCAATTAATATTTTTTTTAAATTAATGTTTCGTTTTTTGCAAGTCTTGTTCTTATTGGAATTCTAAATTTGTAAATTTGCTAACTCGTAAACATGGAAGCCTATAAGAAACAGAGACGTGTAATTCGTTTAAATATTGTTCGTGTTTGTGACCAACTTATCAAATTGGTCAAAAAAACCCCAATGGACATCGAAACTCTTTCGGAACTAGAGGCTGAACTGGAGACAGACTACCTTCCTCTCAAAGATAAATTTGAAGATGTTACCAACAACATGATCGATCTCCTGGATGAAGCTGTTGCTGACCAAGAAAAGATGATCGTAACTTTACTCCAAGAGACCGATGAACATCGTAAGTGTTGTGCCACTATCAAAGGTAAAATTAAAACATTTCACCATCTCTTGAGTAGTGAAAGGTTTCGTGAATCGTTAATACCTCAGGCATCTGATCTAAATCATTTGTTTTTGTCACCCTCTTCTTGTCAACCAAAACTTAAAAAAATCGATGTACCTACGTTTGATGTGGAATTGAAAAATTTCTACAACTTCAAAAACCTGTTAGATAACCTGGTACATTCAAACTCTGAGCTCACCAATGTCCAAAAGTTATACTACCTTAAGCAGTCACTCGTTGGTTCTGCATCCTACATCGTCAGAGATTTCAAGCTGAAGGATTCGTCATACCCAGAAGCTTGGTCCCATTTTTTATCTAGCTATGAAAACAAAAGAGCTATCGTTCGTTGCTATTTTCGTGACCTCAAAAACCTACAGCCAATTAAATCTGAAGTTGAAATTCGTAAGCTGCTGGATGTAACTCATTCACTAATTCGTTGGTTAAAAATCACAGGTGAAAAGATTAATGAGACATTTTCTCGTTACATCACCTTTGTTGTCAGTTTGTGCCTAGATCCAGTAACACTTCGAGACTGGGAAAATTCGATTCCAACGTGTGATTCCTTTTCAACCTTTTACGACCTAAACAAATTTCTCCAAGTTCGTTCGTTCTCAGTTGAAGAAAACCAAGCTGATAGCTCATTCAGGAGCAACAGTAAGAGATCCTCATCAGAAAAACCTAAATCGGGAGTTGACAAAAAATTTTTTGTTATCAGTAAAATTGTCTGTGTTGTTTGCTCTCAGTCACACTATCTTAATCAGTGTAAAGCGTTTTTGGCAAAATCTGTTATGGATCGTTTTGAAATTGTCAAAAAGAACAAACTGTGCATCAAATGCTTCAACCCATTTCATGGTGTATCTGAGTGCACTCGTTCAAACTGTGGTAAATGTAATGGCAACCACAGCCAACTACTACATCGTGAAAGGTCTGCTTCTATCGTAACAAAGCAGCCAACTAAAACTGAATCCCTGACTACAATGCTGCAACCAACTTTGCAAACACCTTCGACTAACTCTACCTCAGTTGTGCCTAAAACTTCGATGTCAGTCACTGGTTCAAAAAAACCTGTCCTCCTTCCAACTGCAGTAGCTGTTGTTACAATTGGTCAAAAAAATGTTCTCGCTCGTCTGCTTCTTGATAACTGCTCCCAACCCAACCTCGTATCACAACTGTTCGTACAGGCCAACAACATTCCAACATTCAAATCGGATGAACTCACTTCCCTGGGAGGTATAATTGATGGTGCCAGTCAAGTATTGGATTTGATGGCTAAAATAACTCTTCGCTCTCGACACTCTAAATTCAAATTTGAAATTTGTGCGGAAGTTATTCCCAAAATTCCACACAAGGTCAACACTACTACTGATGCTGAAATTGAAAAACGAGTTTGCTAACCTTCCCCTTGCCAAATGCAAACTCCCCCACTCAAATGTTGACATTGTGATTGGAGCCAAATACTATGAATTCCTAGTAGAAGAAAAACGCTACTTCATTGAAAATTTGGCCCTTCGAGAAACAAAGTTTGGTTTCGTCGTTTCAGGACGTGACAATGAAAAATCTTCTCTTCTAACCTCAAAATCATATTGTGGTTTGACTAAAATTGATGTCGATGCTCAACTCAAAAGGTTTTGGGAAATTGAAGAGGCTACTAACGTAGCCAAATCATCCGACCAAGATGTTATCACTGAACATCAAATGATCGAAAACCATTTTGAAAAAACCTACACTCGTGATGACACCAGTCAATTTGTCGTTCGTCTCCCCATAAAGCCAAGCATCGATTGCCTACGCGGTTTGTTCCCTAAAGCCATTAGTATCCTGAAAAAATCCGAACTGTTTTTCATCACCTGATATTCGTCGAGAATACGTCAGTTTTATGACTGAGTATGAACAATTGGGCCATATGAGACGACTCACCGCAGCTGAAATCCATATTCCAAAATACTACATTCCACACCAAATCGTACAAAAATTGACTAGTACTACTACCAAATATCGAATAGTATTTAATGCTTCGTCGAATGATCAGTCTGGGACTTCGCTCAATGATCATTTAATGGTTGGTCCAACATTGCAGCCCGAACTCTTCGACATGATTGTTAAATTTTGTGTACATAAAATTGCATTCTGCGCTGACATCGAGAAAATGTACCGGCAAGTTGTGGTACACCCAGATGATTGTAAATTTCAATGTATCTTGTGGCAACAAGATTCAACCAAACCCATATTGACTTTTGAACTTGGTACCGTAACTTATGGAACTGCACCTGCTTCGTACCTAGCTACAAAGTGTCTTGAAATTGTTGCTCGATCTGTGGAAAAATCAAACCCTCATGCTGCCATTGCCATTCGAAACGACTTCTACATGGATGACCTCATAACTGGTGCCAACTCGGTAGAAACTGCTTCAGAACTTCAAAGAACTCTACACTCAACATTACTAAAATTTGGTTTTCCATTGCCTAAGTACCAAAGTAACTCGGTTGAATTTTTGAACTGTATAAATAACTCGATTATCGAAAACATAGAATCCCGTTCTTTTGAAGATGATAAATTTGTTAATATTTTAGGACTAATTTGGTACCCTAAACTAGATGTATTTCGTATTGCATTAAATATTAATCCTTTGCCTAAAACCATGACAAAACGTATTATTTTGTCAGATGTGTCTCGTATATTCGATGTACTTGGTATTTTGTCACCCATAACTGTACATGCAAAAATAATTTTACAAGATTTGTGGCGAGAAAGCTTGAAATGGGATAACTAAATCAGCGATCATCTACAAACCAAATTTACTGAATATCAAAGTGAATTGTTATTATTGAAACACTTTAGCATACCTCGTTGTTACACTAACTTAAATAACATTAAATCTAGGCAGATTGTTGGTTTTTGTGATGCCTCTCCCAAAGCCTACTGCGCTATCGTATATTTGCATTGTATCGATGAATTTTCACAGCATTCTGTTAATTTTATTTGTGCTAAAACTAAAATTGCTCCTCTTAAAGCTTTAACAATACCTAGACTAGAATTACAAGCTGCTTTATTGCTATCCCAACTGATTGATCGTGTCGCTTGTAACCTTGAAATTGAAACTAACAATATTTTTCCTTTCTCAGATTCTAGTATTGTACTTAGTTGGTTAAGACATCCCATCAAACAACTTAAAACATATGTCTCTAATCATGTTGATAAAATTTTAAAAATTGTATCTGTAAATAAATGGAATTATGTAGAAACTAAATCCAACCCTGCTGATCTCGCAACCCGGGGTATGGATGTCATGAAATTTTTAGATAACTCATTATGGTTAAATGGTCCTAAGTGGTTAAAGTCAAATTTTGAAGATTTTATTAACATAAACTTTCAAATTAAAGAAAACCTTCCAGAGATTCGTACCACAAAAACTTATTCACTTATATCTACAGTAGATGTCTCAATTTTTTCTAATTATTCTTCATACAACAAACTCATTAACGTAATTGCTTACATCCTTCGCTTTTTCAACAACTCTCGAAAATCAAATATTAACTACGAAACAACTGAATTAAACTCCACTGAACGTAATCATGCTTTAAATTACATCATTCGTTTATCCCAACGTAACTATTATTCTAAAGAGTTAAACTACTTGTCAAGTAAAACTAACGTAAGTAAAAAAAATAGTTTAAAATTTTTAGACCCATTTTTGGATAACGAAAAAATAATGAGAGTTGGAGGTCGACTTAAAAATTCTCAACTACCTTTTGATAAAAAAACATCCGATTATTCTAAACTCTAAATGTAACTTTGTTCGATTATTTGTTACACATTTGCATGAAAAGTATTTTCATTGCTCGAGAGCTTTAATTTACTCTTATTTAGAAAATAAATATTGGTTTGTCGGTGGTATCAATAATATTATCAAAGTAGTAATTCGTAATTGTATTTTTTGTATTCGTCTTCGTGCTCATACTGGTTTTCAGATTATGGGTCAACTACCTACACATCGTGTTGCTCCTTCACGACCATTCGCCAATATTGGAATTGATTTCTGCGGTCCATTCATTGTTCGCTGTTTAGGCCATCGATCACTCAAACACAACAAATCGTATGCTGCATTTTTCATCTGTTTCAGTACTCGTGCAGTCCATATTGAAATTGTGTCCGACTTGTCATCAGAAAAATTTTTCGAAGCTCTACATCAACTTGTTGCCCGACGTGGGTTACCAAAACATGTCTACAGCAACAATGGAAAAAACTTAGTTGGTGCCAGTAATCAATTATTTTGTGAACGATCAAAACTAACCCAGTTTGCTGCAGATGAAGGTATCGATTGGCATTTCATCACACCTCATACGCCTCATTAAGGTGGATTATGGGAATCCGCCATAAAATCTGGCAAATCACTACTTGTCAAGGCTACTCGTACCAAAATGCTCACCTATGAAGAACTTCATACTATACTTTGTCAAGTAGAAAGTATCTTGAATTTGCGTCCACTATGTTATCACAGCGAATGTGATGAAACATTTGGTGTGCTCACTCCTGGACATTTTTTGGTCGGCACTCATCTACTTGCAACTCCAATCGATCAAGCTTATTCTAATATCAATTTAGAAACTCGTTTTGCTACATCTCAAGCTGTAATTCGGTCATTTTGGCATGAATGGCGCAAAACATACTTGAATATGCTCCAGTGCCAAAATAAATGGCACAATCGAGTGCCCAACATCAAAATCAACAACATTGTCCTTATCAAGGAAGATAATGTAGCAGTGTTAAATTGGCCTATGGGAAGAGTAATATCGGTGTTCCCTGATGCTGAAGGTTTGGTTTGTAATATTGCTGTCCAAACATCGTCGGGAACCTACAATCGATCTGTTGTTCGACTTGTGAAATTAATATCGTCTGAGGAAGAAGACTCCCTCAGCCAGGGGGAGTAATGTTCACGTAGCTTCACTCCTTTATTCTCTTTTTATCGATATATCGCCGATACCTATATGCCACCTAACTTATCTATCTTTATCTCTCATTTTTGCTATGTTTTTACTTGCTCCATTAGTATTAGCTGTACTCTCGATATATTGCCATATTTTTTTCATCAGTCTTACGTATACTCTTCTACAATAAATATTGTCAAGTCTAAACTCTTATTCGAATTCTGTTCCTTTTTTTTATAACTCAATTAATGAGTTATTCCACACTAACAACCTTTTTGAATTTTCTGAGGCTGATTTTTTAATGTTCAATTTATTATTGTTGCTCATCATGTACTTAATTTGTTTTTAATCTTGTAACCGATCATTTTTTGTTGTTTCTATTTCATGCAACAATCCACTATTCAAATTTATTTACCAATTGCTTATTTTGTTTTGGGTTGTATTGTGTTTTCATATCATTCAAATCTTCATAATTTGAGGGGGTGTGTGAAGTTATATTCTATAATGAATCAAATCAATTAGTTAAATTATCTGTGATGAGCCATTCACTTTCACTCTTTCTGTAATATGTTGTCTGTGACATAACAGCCTGTCTTAGCACTTAGCAATCTGTGACTAAATTATTGTACTTATCTGTCGACTAATATCTACTGATTGTTTATGTTACTATCTTTCATTCTTGTGCAGTATAATGACTTCTTTTTACACCTCTAGTTTTCTTTATGTGTTTCAATTCTGATTTAATGGTGTTTCATTTAATACGGGTTTGTTTGACTTTTGACATCGCGTATTCATCATTTGTGCTGATAAATGGGAAAAAGAATAGGTATGGAATGGAACTTAATAAAACAGCATAATGTCTTACAAATAGTTCCTAAAAACAAATTTAAAGGCCAATGTCAAATTCCCTGGAAATGGGTGTTCACAAAAAAGTCTGATGGTATCTACAAAACAAGATTGGTAGTTGTAGGAGCCATGAACAAAAACAATTACCCAACAAACAGAACGTATGCACCTGTAATAGCAAGAACTGGGAGAGAAGTGCTCTCAAACGATTTTCCCAGTGGATGATTTTATTTTATTCTAGCACTCAGTTCAGCAGTTTATCTGACACGCTGAAACCCAATTCCACAATAGTGAATCAAGCCTTACAGTGTGATTATGCCCAGCTTTACTTCCACTTTCAGTTTGCATTGTTCAGTAGGTACTGTGGTTGACCAAATAGCATATTTAGTCCATATGTTTTGTGATTTTGGAGTAAAACTTGATGTCTTAACTATTACTTTTCATTTCTTAGGATTCAATTTCAAAATTAACACTAAACTTAAGTTCTGTGGTATAGTTCTGCCATATCTGTGCTCTGTAGAGTGAAAAAGTGCTGCTCTTAAATTCTAGATTCTCATTTCAAGTTCTGTCTCGACAAATGAAACAAACTCTCCTGAGAACAAGTACCTCTTTTTCACCCTTAGTATATAATGTATGATGGTTGATCTCTCTTGCAAATAAAAATAATTGGTCTCTAAGACAACTCAACATCATTACAGCCTTTCTTCATGGAGAAATAGTCTATGCTATGTACACCCATCCAACACCAGGCTTAAATGTAGATTTCTATAAATACGTACTAAAATTGAATAAACGCGCCTACCATTTATCAACTAAACCTAGGATTTGGTACAATAAAATATTAAAAAATTCAACAAACTAGATTTTACAAGGTTTGTAAGTACACAAACCTGCCTCATTCTTCAAAAATGTAAACAGAAACATGACCATAATAGCAATGTGCGTCAATGATTTCCTGATTACATGCAGCAGTGACAGCAAAATTAAAAATATGGTAATTGGACTGAAAAAATTTGTTGATGTTAAGAACCTGGGAATACTAAAAAATTCTGTGAATTTTCTAATAAAACAAAATAGAAAAAAGGTGAAATGATACTACACCAGGAAGATCATACAAAACTGGTTCTGTGAAATTATGGCTACAATAAACTACATGGACCAAAAAATGTTCCCATGCTGGTATTCCAAAACTTCCTCAAAATAGGTGACCCACTACCACCTTCTTTTCAATTTGACAAGAAATTGGTTCTCTTCTATACATAGCAAACAATTTGCATCCAGACATATTATTTGCAGAGAATTTCCTTGCCTGAAACCAAGCCAACCCTAAAGATCAACATTAAGAACTTCTAGAGTATCTAATAAGATATATTCAAGGAACCGCAGATGTAGTACTAAAATACAAAGGGGAAGAGAGTGACTTAAGGGCTTATATAAATGCAAACTTTCCTGCTGTCCCATCCCATAAATCTAAAACAGGGCATGTGATTAATTACTTTAGTGACCCCATTTCTGGGGCATGCAGGAAACAAACAATTACTGTGCAAAGTACCTTAATTTTTAGCAGTATCAGTCTCAGTTAATCACATGGTATTTTTCCACGAAATAATAAACAAAATTTTTGATACCTATCCTCCACCAATAAAAATTTTCAAAGACAACAAATCATATAGGAAACTTTTGACCAATCAATTACACCACCGATAAATTGAAATACTCAGAATTAAAGCATGTCAAGTTGAAAGAATTGGTGGTAGAAAATATCCTTGAAATAATACCTATAGCCACAACAGATGAAATTGTGGACATATCCTTACTATACCTCTCCCTTATGCAAACTTCCAAAAACTAGAATTACAGTTTGTACATAATATATCTTACTCAATTGCAAATGATCCAGGTACATGTGCAGAAGCTACAATCCAACAATATGAAAACAAAAATAAATCACATAAAACAGAGAAAGAAAAAAATTACCTAATCTTTGCTTAATTACTTTAATTTTACCTTATTATATATTAATACTGTTCTAAAGCAAAACCACTTCTTTCTAGTTCCTATTGTGTTCCTTATTAAGATTTTCTGCTCATATAAATTATGTTTACAAAGGATACACACTTTGGGAGGGGGCTTGTTAGACATTACCATATATGGCAATGTCGCATTTTTTTCTCCCAGTGTCTCTTTTTAGCAACGATGCCTCTACTACAGCCCCACTGGTTTCCTCTGCTGTAATGGTTATAATGTTGTTTTGAATCGTTCATATGTATTACAGTGTATGAAGTGCCTTTTATATTCATGTTACTTTTTAAAATTAATTTTATAAACTGAATAAACTTTTTGAGATTACTTCCATGGCCAATTCATTAGGGTGTTGAATCCTGTTTTCAGGCAAGGATGTGATCTTGATAAATGCACCTACTCGAGAGGAGGTGTGAGCTGGGTGTCATTTACAAACTACCTACAAGGACCCTGAAGAAATTATGATTATAAAAAAGAGTTTACAAGTTGTCTGTATAAATGAAACATAAATGCATATATATACAGATGTGAACTGTTTGTTGATTGGGAGTAATTTTTTTATTATAAATATAAAAATTAGCAGTAAAAATCACAAACAAGATTGATTATTGCTTTATAACTTTTATTGACTTATATAGAAACCTCTGGATATGGCTATATAGGCAAAAAGTATATAGACATAGCTATAAAGCTTATAGACAATTTGTAAACAGCCTCCTGATGTCAGGTTGGTGTCTTTGTGTTGACAAGGAGTTCAATTTTGAGACATCAAAACAAACCCAGTTTGTGTTTGGTATCGACCTTCGAGGATATATACATGATAGAACCGACGTAATAATGGTTTTGGTGTCGGATCTATGAATAGCGTGCTACCAACACCACGTGTTTTGCCTTCTAAAACTCTGAATTGAAGAAAAAATCACCAAGTGCATTAGTTTATAAACACTGGTGTACAAATTACCCCATTCCGGAGAATCTGATTGTTCTGATTGGTTGATGTTGATTGATATGGGGTAATTTGTACGCCAGTGTGCACTTGTTCTGTGTGGATATTAACAAAAGTCGATTCCATTATAAAACAGCAATCTGTTGTCTTCATCATATATGTATCCTCAAAGGTTTCGACCCTAGATAACCTTTTTGTGGTAAATAAAACAAACCTATTGCATTGACCAAGAGCTGACCATTGACAAATGACGAGTGACGACTGCGTTTCACGTGGTGAACTATGACATTATGAAGCGTCACTCACAATCGCACGTAATTATTATCACACATTAACATTCAAGGCGACACTATCGATATGGCAACATCGCCGGTACTATCGATCAATGCAACGAACAACGATTGAACGATGTCGCCATTGCGATTTTCTGCTATCGTTATTTGTTTACAGACACGAGACGTAAAGAAAGTTCGAGATTGCTTTTGCTACTTGTGAATATCGAGTTATTGAACATTTTTTCACCGTGTGAGTTGATGCTCGTTCGTAAACGCTGCTTGCTGAAGCACTATTGTTCACTTATCGATTTATAAGTTTCGATTCGATGTATTAGGTTTCATGTTTTCTATCAAATTTCTTAATCAATTCAATATATTCAATTGATTTCGATAGTGCGTCATATGCAATCACTGGGTAAGAGACGAGATATTGATACGAGTATTCGAACAATCGCTGCCTTCGATTCGATTTCATCATCTATCGACGCCGCCATTGGGACGACGAAACGCCCGCCAAAAATATGAAGAACGCTACCGAAAAATACCAAGAAAAATTTAAAGTCATGGACTTGCAGTACACTGCCTACGAGTCGACCGAATCGCTAAAACGGCGCGTGATACCGTACAAGAAACTAGTTGTTCCGCTACGTATGCGTAGCGTGTATTGGAAATATTTCGGTTTCCCAGCCACCGATGACGGTTCCATCATTACTAAAGACAAGATCGTGTGCATCTTGTGCAAAAATCAAATGATCTACAACCGTAACACGAGTAATTTGCGTATGCACTTGACCAGCAGACATAAGAATATTATGGCGAAAATCGACCCGTCCGCCCTAATTCCGACTCCCAAGCCGAAAGGCAAAAAAGCCAAGCCCGGCGTACGTAATGCTGGCGACGGCGATTTTGATTACGCCGGTATGGGTGTTACGGGTATGCCGAAAAAGGGCAACGAAACGAAGGAGGTGCAGGTTGTGGTGTCGGAGGAGGGAAACGACCCGGATATCTCGAACATCGCCATTATATTCCCGAACGACGTCGTCGACTATAACCAGTCGAGTAAGGACGCCGAGGAGACGGTCGAGTCGAACGAAATCACCGACACCATCGTCAACTTCATCATCACCGATCTGATTGCGCCGGACGTCGTCGACGGCAAAGGTTTCCACTGTCTGATGTCGAATCTGTCCAACAAAGCCGTCGTCATACCCAACGAAAAGAAACTGATCAACGACATACTGCCCAACATGGTGAACTCGTGCAAGGAGCAACTGTTCAGCGCGATGCTGGCCAATTCCATCAACCATCTGTCGTTCAGCATGGAGGAGTGGACGTGCGCCGACACCGTCAAGTGCATCTCGATTTACGTGCATTTTTCGCAGAATGCGGACGCCTGCCTACACACCCGACTGCTGACCACCGTCTCGTACACCGGCACCGAGACGATGAGCTATTGGACGACGTTGCTGGATCGCCTGCTGCAGGAGTGGACCATAAATCTGAACTACGTGACCGCCGTTATCGTCTCGTTCGACAACGACGAACTGCTGAAGGCGATCAAGGCGAAGAATCTGGTTATCGTGCCCTGCTTCCTGTTCACCGTCCAGCTGCTGTGCAACGAGCACTGCTTCGCCGACCACCGAATCGCGCCGGTGCTGGAGAAATGTCGCAAACTGGTCAAGTACCTGCAGGACAACCGTATCGAGTTTCGCGTCGACAATGGTCTGGGCGGCGAACCGATGGAGGAGGAGGACGACGACGAGAGTCTGGAGAACGGCCTGTGCCTGGACAGGCGGGAGTTGTGGCTGAGCACGTATTTCATGCTGAAGAGTTTGGTACGTAAGAAGAACGCCATCGAGGAGGCGGTGCTGAATCTGGATTCGGAGCTGATTCACATCGTGCCGACGGAGGAGGAGTGGCGCGACGCAACCGACGTCGTCGGCCTCCTGGAACCGTTGAAGATCATCGTCATCACGCTGTTCGAGGAGAAGAATTCGCTGATTTCGCTGCTGAAGCCGCTCGTCAGGCAGGTGAACACGTCGAAATTCGAGCCGCACGACGACGACTCGAAGCTGGTGCACGAGCTGAAGCAGCACATCCGCAACGCGCTGAACGCAGCGTACGACGACGATAACGTCAATGATCTGACGCAGATCGCCACCATTTTGGATCCGCGTTTCAAGAACTTCGTGCAGCAGGACGGCAAAAATGACGTCGAAACGACGCTGATCGAGTTGCTGACCAACTTCGTGCACACGGAGGGCTCGTCGTCACCGCGGCTGATGTCTGGCGGCGGCGGCGACGTTGATCGAATGTCCGGCAAAAAGGCGAACCGATTGTCCGGCATAAATTCGTTGCTGGGTAACATATGCGCGCACAAACCGACGTTGACGCTCGAGGATAAAGTCAAGTCAGAGGTGGGTCACTACCAGACGGAGAGCACCGCGCTGCTGGATGAGTGTCCGCTGGACTGGTGGTGCCACATGAGCAATAAGTGTCCGAATTTGAGCCGCTTAGCCTATCGATACCATTGCGTGCCGCCCATCGTTACGCGTACCGGAAATTATTCGGTGCAGGAGTACCTCAAGTTCCACCAAAAACGATCTATTCTCAATGTGGATATCGCCGATGCGCTGCTATTTCTGCATTCGAATAAAGCTGTTATGTAACTTTCCGTTTTTCATAAGTATTATGTTAGTTTCTTTTTCGTTCTTCGTTTTCCCTCTTCTTTAAATATTTGTTTTGATAATGTGTGTAAACTTATACATAGGTACATAGAATTGTTTTTTATTTGTATATAAATCATTTTGTAGAGTTGACTTCTTTGGCTGTATAATTAAATGGTTAATATTTTTTTAAGTTGGTGTTGGTTCAGTTTTGTACTCGGCATAATATTTCTCTTTTCGTTAAACTGATTTTGAAGCATTCAATTTTAATACCCGATTGAAATGTTGATTCGAAGTTCGACCACAATTAGTCCGAATCGATTTAATTTAAAGGGCAGAAAATATTTTATCACATTTATTAACTGATTACCAAACCCACTAAATGTGGGATGAATTTCGTTTTGTCTTTTGTTTTTTTTTTTGTTTCTGTTTTCAACGAATCCCCTCAATACCGAACGCGAACGCGCAAATTGCCTCTCAGCTGTAAAATTTTTCCTGAAAAAATATGATTGAATTAGAACCGAACCACATATATCATATTTCATATTATAGCGATTCTTCAGGAAAAACATCAGTTTCCGAATTTATTCGATAATTCGTAAATGTTTGCTACGTAAAAACAAAAAAATATTCTTTCGTCAGGTTGGTACTCGTTAGGGGCTCCGACTGAATAATTTTCATCATGTTTCACGTATCTCTTCAAAAATTCAATTTAAATACTAGAACAACACTTTGTCCACATGGGACAAGCCCATATAATAAACATTTTTTCTTTTTAAATTTGTAAGACTTCTTTCATAAAAATTTTCAAGCTTTATTTGTTTTGAGAAAAAAAAAAATTTAAGTAATTTACCACTGATACCTTAAAATATTTCTTGAATCATACGCATCTCACAGGCAGTTTTTTTTTTTTGCTTTTTATTTATTTCCTTTTTCAAGGTAGAAATTCAATGGTAATATGAGGATTCATTTCACGTTTCACTGCACAAATTTGTAGAAACTGGTTGTTCAGTCAGTGCGATAAAAGTCCCAACTAAAAAAATTATTTTAATTTGAAAAAAAAAAAGAAGTGAAAAATTAAATGAAGGTAAATCTCAATGTACGTGAATGTTCAGAGTGTTCGGAAAATGTAATACAATGCTAAGTAGAACGAATAGAATACGGTAGGCCTGCTTTAATTAGACTCTTGTACGATTTTTCTTTCTCTATCAAAGAGTTCCATGCCTAAGTAAAGAAATAGTCTTCAAATAAATAAGAATGTTTCGTAAAATCGCTATCAACTTGCTCGAGAATAACTATCTTATCTTATCTTGTTGAAATCTCACGGGTTAAAAACGTACTTTCAGTTAAATAGTAATGAAAATAACTTTGTTAAACGTGAAAATACATAAATTAATTTTATTTTATCTCAATTAAAATTCGCCGAGACGTATATTTGAGATCTATTATCTTATTGTCGTTGGAAATTTTCATTTTATGAACGGACGAGGCAAAAGGGAAAGGCTGAATAAATTTCTCAAGTAGGCTTTTTGATTGTCTAGTAAAAATTTGGAAAACCTGCCAACAGTAACACTACTAACAGTCCTGAATTAATAATTTTTTTCATTTTTATATGAAGAAACAAAACTTTAATTTTATTCAAATTTTACTCAAAAACTTGCATTTTTCTCTCAGTTAAAATCATTGAAAAGATTATGCTACAAACAAATAATAATTTTGCCCACAGCAAAGTTACTGTTTTCGATGAAAGAGCGGCGGGCATAAATTTTAAAATCAATTTTTAGAGAGAAACAGAAATGTGAATATTCACATTGCTTGATTTTTCTACGATTATTCTCTCTGCAATAACGAGACCAGCAAACTTATTTTAAACGAGAGACGTTTCGTTATTCATCTCATGTAAAGTAAATTTCAAAGTATGAACTGAGTAAACTTAGGTTGTTAAAATGATCCGGTTCATCGACGAATAAATAAAAGTAATTAAATTTCATTTTCATTAATAAACTGATTGTTGATAATTTTACCAAGCTAATCGAGTCAGTAAGGGTTTAACACAGTCCTCGAAAAAATAAAATTGAAGTGCATGGGACCAGAGTTCCAAATAATTAGATACAGAATTGTGTAAAATCTTCCCTGATTGAATTGTGAACATTATGTAACTATTTGGCATATGGAGCAATAGATTTTGAATATTCGAATAAATTTCTGTAGAAAATATTTCATTAACAGTTTAAATAATTAGATCAAGAAAAGTCAAGGAGGTACTTGAAAAATTGTTAAATCGAGAGCTGCAGTTAAAACTCGAACAAAAAAAAAAACACTGGTATGTTTGTCCTTTCGAAAAAATTTAAAAGCACCCTTAAATGATATTTTGGAGTAAAACGTTATAAAATGAAATAGGCATAGAACACCTACAGCAAATTGAATTTCAAATGCACTATTTGTTAAATCGACGTCGATATTTTCGACATCTCTGACCTCATATTTCTACGCACCAAATATCAAAATTCAACGCCATTTCTTTTTCCTATTTTATTTGCGAATAAAATTGCATAAAACTGCAGCTGGACTTCGTCTTACAACTTATTTACATAATATATATACAAAAAATGGTGAACTGTCGCAGACTCGCATTAGTTTATTTACGTTCCTCCGAATGTAAGCCGTATTTCGTTTTGACTTTTTCCAATTCTTCTTTCTTCTTTTCAACATCGACTTTCTTGAAAGCTTTGTTGGGCTAAACAAAAACAAAAATATCGTACAAATGTAAGTTTTATTTCAACTCGAAATTCGTTCCACTAATAAAGTACCAACGACCAGTGAAGTGGTATCTCGCACAGGTTTCTAAAAAAATACAATAAAATAAAAAACGGTATTTTCTAAATGGTTATAATAATATATTTTACGATTTCTAGTCTAAATTATTTCCCTTTCCGCAGCATAATTTTAACTTGTTAAAATTTTCAACTAAATTGCATGAAACATTGGTTCAATCAATGTAATACTCATGTTAAATAATACGCAAATTTCTAAATTATCTCCGATCTCCTGAAGAAAGCTATATATATGATGAAATTTTCATACTCAGCACAATAATTTTGAAGACACTGAGCATCGATACGTAGATAACAACAGAAAATTTAAAATATAAAATTCCTTAATTTTGAGCAGTCGAAACTCTTTCAGTGGACCACGGAAAAAATCAGTGAAAAATTTAAACCTGAGCACTGTTACAGAACCGATAAATTTATCTCTTTTTCTTTTTATATTAAGATTTCCTTCATTGTATTTAGGACATTTATCTAAAATTTATCATAATATTTTTTCATTGCATTTGAGGCATTTTCTTAAAAATCATATTCTTGCTCGTATTCATCAATTTTAATATTTCTGGAAAATGTGGTATAGTTTTCATTATTTTTAGGAATAATATTCAAATCTTGTTTTTGTCGCATAATTTCAACAACCAGCGTAAAAAAATCTGAATCGTATTTTAAATTATGAATTAGTATTGGAATGAATTTTGACATTTTCAAATTTAAATTAAATTTATTACAAGCTGCTCCCCTGAATTTTCCAATGAAATGATTGTGATCTTTTATTTTTTCATTTTCAATACTAAATTTATTACTACAGATATGACAGTGAGTGGCTGATTCAAACAAAATAGCTTCTTCTTTTCCCCAAATCATTTTTTCATTCTTTTTTCTTAATGCATGATATTTTTTCCCATGATCTTGTAATAATTTATTAAAATTCTTCATCAATTTCTCTTGATTATTATACCATACTAATTCTGCACCCATTTCATCAGAATAGAAACAAAAACTATTTGCAACATGTTTATGAATATATTTTGTTGTCTTTGTTATTTGTTTTTGCATTTTATTCAATAAGCATTCAAAATCTAGAGTCAAGGTATAAGGAGGATATTGTTTTGCTCCAAAAGAATAATATTTCCTAATATTATTTTTATAGGAAGGCATTTATCCCCTTAATAAAGCACTGAAATTTTTTATTTAAACGACATGATCTTTATAAAATAGTAAATTTATGTCCTCCTTTGTTAAAATTTTGACTCATATGATATAAACTAATTACCAATTCAGTGTCATCATATTTATAAATATTAGTTGATATATTTATGAAATTTTTGTATTTTTCTGTATTTTTAGGAATTAAATTAATTGGATATTCCATCCTTAATTCTTCATATTTTGTAATATTATAATTTGTTGGTCTGTCACAATTTTTCTCAATTGGATTTAAAATACTTTCCAAGGCATATTCAAAACATCTTAAATATTCTTTTTTATTACATTTTAATTTATTTGTTTTTATATTTCTCACATTGATGCAAACCCAGTTTCTCCCATGCAAAGGATTATTTTTATCAAAAAGAATATCTACTCGAATAACTTTATCAAATCGATAACTTGTATTAAGAGCATTATATCTATCATAATTTCTTAAATCATCATTTTTTGCTGATGTCAAAGCACTTTTGTTGCATTTGAATGAACCATAATATTTTTTGTTGATTGAAAACAGGTTCTATGGCGATTAATTAGTTCTCCAGATAAATTTACTTCTACATAACCTACAACTGCCACCAACTGAAAGCTTATACTATTCTTGTTTTTCAATTCTTTTTTAGCAATTTCATCAAGTTTTTCAGTAACTTTGAATAAAAATCTTATTAAATCATTCTTTGCAGATTCACAATATATCTCATAATCATGAATCATATTTTTCCAACTTGCTGCAGTTCCATTTCTTACCTCAATATTCCTATCTCTTCTTGGAGGTAATTGTTCAGATTTTTCATTACTGAAAATGCTATCATCAAAATTGAATAACTCATTGAAAATCAGGATTCTTTTGTTTTTATTTTTTAATAAGTAATTTGCAACTACTTTTGCTAAATCATTTTTTCTCAATCTTGAACATCAAAAGATTTTTTTATTTTTACAATAAATATATAATTGATTTTTTGTATATCGTTTTTCAAGCTTTATAATCAACTCCATTTATTAAGAATTTAACAAGAAAATTTAAAATAAATTGATTCACATTTTCTCTAATTATTTTTTCATTTTTTTTCTTATATAAATACAAAATGGAAAATGATATTGAAACTGATTCTAATAACAATCCTGAAGAATATAATTAATTTATGAGACCAATTAGAAATGTTAAAAATTTATTTGGTTTACAATTTTTTGACAATGAAATTAATGATGATGAAGTTTTTGAATTTTATGAACCCCCTAATCCTGATTATGAAGATTATGATTCTGGAAATGATTCTGATATAGAAAATTATATAAATAGGTCGCAGGTAATTTATAATCCTTATGATTTTGTATCAGATCCTGACTCAGAAGCAGAACCTGATGAGGGAATACAAGAAGATTTAATTGAAGATGATTTATACTAAAATTTCATTTAAAAAAATTTAAACACCATTAGGTAAATAAATAATATCAACATCAGATTCAAAATCGTTGTGTGGTATATTTAAATCTTTAATCTCTTTTTCTATTATTCTAGATAAAACACTCAAATGAGCTATAATATTTACAATTAATTTATTATTTTTGATTTATTTTGATTTAGGCAAATTTTCAATTTTATCTGAAAGTGGATCCATTATAGTTTCATATTTTGATCTTGTTCGTTCAGTAGGTTGTTTGAAATATTATGATATAGTATTTTCATAATCAAATTCATTTATGTCAACGAAGAAAGAATCTTTATAAACTTCCATTTATAAAATAAAAATTCTAACTAACATCATCTGTATATAATTTATAGGATAAGTATGAAAACAACTAATTGAAGAACGTTATCAACTCTTATCATTTTTCTGTTGAAGAGTAGATAAGTGTTAATTTATTAATTAATTATTGTCGACTGGGTAGCCTAATTAGTAAAGCTATAGATTTGTAAAGTGAATAGCTAAAGTTTGATTCCCAGTCGATCCCGATTATAGTTGACAAGAGTCCTACAGATCTGTTTCCTCGGTTATCTGAATGATAGGCTGAAAGGTACCTGTACGGCGTGCGCGCCTTGTCAACTTGGTATGTTCACATTGTATGTTTCAAAAAGTGAAATAATAAAATCGGTGCTTTGTTGTTCAAAAAAAAAAAAAAAAAAAAAAAAAAAAAAAAAGCTAGTGATGATAATTTCTCTGGCTAAGAAATTGTATAATATACCCTAGTACCTATCTCCTTGATGTAAATGTTCAATACCTTGGCCAAGTAATGGATGTTGATATCAAGTTGAGATAGGAAAAAAAAATCCTCTTTCGACACCAAAAAAAGAAGAAAAAAATGAATAAGAAATCAAGGTGTCAGAGGGATTTTGCTGAAAATTTAAAAAAAAATCATTTATGTGAATGTTGAATTAGTGTTGAAATATTTTAATACCGATAAAATTTTTATTGATTAAAACTCCAAGAAAAAATAATTGGAAAATTAGTTCGTTATTCTTTCGGCAATGACTCCAAGAAAATTAATATCGGAGTCTAAATGGTTAAAATAGTTTATTTATTGGTAGAAAATCCGTAGAAAAAAAATGTGAGTCAGTAATAATTGGTTAAAATACTTGAAATATTGATGTTGAGTAGTGTTGAAAAATGAATATTAACGTGTTGAAATTTATTATTCATTTTTTCTGGATAATGAACAGATAAAACTTCTAATTGGATGTTAAAAGAATAAAAATAAAATAAATATGATTAAGAAACCGAAGTTAGGTTTACCTGTTATTGAACAGATAGAAATAAAATCAATTCGGTTGAAAATCCAAAGAAAAAAAAAGTGAGTCAGGATCAGGTGTAATACACTTTCATTCACAGAGATGATATAACGTATTGTTTTAATGTTTTGTATGCATCTCAACAATAATTCGTACTAAAGATTCAAACGAAATCAGATTTAAAATCATTCAAAATATGATATCCACTTGCAGCTCTGCATAGATAATTATTATTAAAACTATTTTTCATGGTACGCAGTAAATGTTCTGCGTAAATAGTAACCACAAAAATGCAATGAACTGTTTACTAACCTGATAGTATAGAACAACGAGATAGCGATTACATACATTAAACCCACTTAAATGGTCGCAAGCATTTTTGGCATCGAAAATATCCTCGTATACCACAAACGCCGTTCCTCGGGTATCCGGCGTGTTTCCCCTGTAAATAATTGAAAACAAATATTTAAAAAACAAAAGGATATGATTAATAAAGCTGATAAACAGTTCATCTCTTCCTTCGGTAAAATAGTTTCCTTCCATTTTTTCGACTATAACTCAAATTTAAATTAAGTCAAACCAAAATTTATAGTAGAAAATGAATAATAAACCGAAATGAAAGTTTGCAGTTTTAAGGAAAACAATGATGATAACATGGTGAAAAAAATAACGTAGATTCTTATTAATTTCGGTCAACATTATCATTAATTAGCAGACCTGAATAAGAGAATATTGCACGTCAACGGAGCTAATTAAATTTAATCATTTCAATGTTTGGCAAAATTCTCATGATTCAAAATTCTTCACATCGGATGAAGACTGTTTTCACGAAAAAATTCGACAAAGTAATCACCTCACCTAACTGGGAAATTAAACTCATTACATTTTCTCAATATAATAGGTATTTTTCAAAATACGTAGCTGACTCCGTTCATCGTGGAATAAACCTACCTGTTAGTCGGAACAACAAAATAAAACGCTACATTTCACTTACACTCTGATTTGCCGTATGGCTCCATATTTACCGAATATATCATACATTTCTTCTGCGGTAATTTTGTAGGGTAGATTTCTAATGTACAGAATTCTATTTACTTCTGGTGGTAAACGAACCTAAATAATCATTAAAATTAATAGGTATATAGTATTCAACAAATAGAGCGAAATCATACAAACGCCGACTTACATTCGTTCTTCTCGCCAAAGCCATGATCAAATATTTTTAAAAGACGTCAGGAGTACCGAGCGTTTGAAACAATTTAAAGAGAAATTCAAGCAATTAAATATCCTATAGTTTCGTATCTTGAATCTTGGTCTGAAGCTGAAAATCGGAAATCCGGAATATCAGCCAATTGGCGGCGTGCAAGTGCTAATTGAGAACGCGATTATGCACATAAATAAATAATTAGGCCCATATTCATGAACGTCTCCTTAACCGCATTATCATGAACGACGGAGTCGTACACGATTCGATAACGATAATGCTTTGACTATATAGCATTATCGTTATCGAAAAAGAAACCAAGAACTAAGATGACAGAACTCGTCTTCAACGGTTGATCGTAGAACATTCTGAAAGATCGATATACTATCGAAATTATATCGATAGTTTGATGTTGATATTTAGATGAGTTCTGTTCTTGTTCTATTTATATCTAGTTCTCTTTTATCAGTACTAAGTTCTCTTAGTTTACTTTTCTGGTAATACATTCTTGAGTTCAACTAAGTTCTATTAAATTTAATATATTTAATTATTTATTTATATATTGCTCTTTTGTAGGTGTGTGATTTTGTAATACTGAAAATATGCTGTTCTGTTGAAGCTTTAAAAGTAATCCTTGTAAACTCGGAGCTGTAATTTTCGCGAAGAATTTCGCGGTGATATGATAACTGATTAGAGCAGACGATTTAATCAGATAATAATTCCTCGCAGTGATATCGAGGTTGCGACTTGATTAGAGACCTTTTTATGTCAGTTAATTCTTCATATTTTGTCGTTCAAGTTTCCTATATACTTGGTAAGTTGTGAAACATCTTCGTGAGTGACGAAACAAACGAATAAAGATTAATTTTATTTATTTCGTAACCATTTTGTCGCAGGATGAAAGTGGAGGAGGAAGATGACAGTATTCAGCAAATTGCTTGCTCCAGTGTATGCTCCTTGTACTGAATATGTTCATCCGTGGACAGCATCATGTTATACTGCCAGTGCTGGATTGTTACTGCATGCTTTGCAAGCCTCATTTAGGCTTTATCTCACCGTTTACGTTGTAAGTCGATCAATTCATCGTCTGTATTTTTTAGAATTTTTTTAGCATTGTGTATGGCTGTCATATGTGATTTCGTTCGGTGGGTTTTTTTGCACAGTTGGCGTTGTTGATGAAAGGAAAGAAGCCAACAGCGAAGGATATTCGGCGTACTTTATTTGGCATACTTCAATCTACAGCCTTTTTGGGTTGTCACGCTGTTGGATTTTCGTTGCTGGCATGTGCGTTTAGGTGTGTATTTTGCAATGTTCTTTGAGTATCTTCTGTGTAACCTCGATATTCATTGTTAGTTGCATCTTGCATGGAACACCGATGAATCAAAAGTTTTGATACGAACATAATATAATTTTATATCTAGTTAAGGAAAAACTATTGACAAATTAAATAAGCTCTCACTCCGTTGAAATTTAGCGGTAGACCTTAAGTACCTACTTAGTAAAATTGACTTTTGTCATAAAATCATCGTCAAATGACTTTTCTCATATGAATATCATTAGTTTGATTATTAAACTGTTCTATCGAACTGCGATTTACTGTTGGAACTGGTAAGAATTTTTGGCTATGGAACAGAGAAAATATATGATGAGAAGAAAGAAAAATAATCGTGGAAAGCTTTTATAACGTTTACGTTTTATTTTCCTTTCGTTCTTTACGTTAGAAATTGAAAAATTTATTGAACTCTGTCGTGTTTTTATGAAATTCTATCTCTCTAATGTAAAAACTGACGTACCTAAATCTTCTTTCCAGTTGGTTCTTTTTGGGATTTGAATTCTCCAAAAAATAATGTTACCACTAAATATATTCATTAAAACGTCTCTGAAAATCGGGTGTGGAATAACTATGTAACGCTGTTTTTTATTCGAAAATAGCGCTGGTTCTTTGAATTTATGCGGCTGTGTATTTACTTCTTCCATTTTGAATCATCATGTATTTTATTATACTTAATAGTTTTGGAGGAGGAGTCTACGCTCTCTCACCACCCGCTCCAGTTACAAATCTTAGATGAACAAAATTATATACATGTGCATTTACATTCATTGTCCGATAGGAAGCGAAATATGCAGAAAGCTTTTCATATATATGTACATATATATATATACATATCTATAGTAGAAGGCAGAGCCCCCAGTATGGTTCTCGTATTTTCTCTCGTCGTTATCTCGTGATTAATTTGTTTTAGTTGGAATCTGATGGTGGAAATGAATTTGTCGTTAAAAAGTGGAAGGGGTCATTGATGAAAGTTTTTTTCTGCAATCATTAGTTTTTGAAATAAATAACAAATTAAAAAACGGCAAATTTCTCATTAGTTTGCAGTTTTTATATGGCCGATTTGTGAAAAATTAATGGCGATAAAAAAATTAATTTTGTCAGAGAACTCGTGCAAATTTTCTCCTCTTTTCAATAGTACGAACCCTCGCTTTGTAGCTTAAATAGTAACTGAGAAATCGTGAATTAAGAGAAGAGCAGTTTTTTTCAAAATGAAAATGTTGTGAATGTTGCAAAAAACGTGGATAAATATACAAAAATTGGGATTGAATTTTATTATATAGATTTCCAGTGGTGCCAAATTCTTAAGTTGGGTATTGAAAATATTCAAAACAATTATCCATTTTATACCATTAATCTCAAGAGTAAAGGTATTTAGATATTTCAGTTGTTAATTTCTGGAATTATGCCCTGTTATTTTTCATACTGATGTAGTAGGTCCAATTCTGGCGTGAATACAATGATGTTCTTCGAAACAGATATTAGCAAAATGAAACTTGCATTAAAAAGTTTTCTTCAATTCCACCGAAAACTTCGATTTATCTGTGTTTTTCAATATTAAATAATAATTTATAATCCAACTTCAAACGTTAATTTTATTTCCCTCTATAGGAACATAATGGGACACTATAATTTCTTTACCTTCGCATTTCTTCCCACATTTGTGTCCAGTTGGTTCGCTATTTTAGTAGAAAGACCATCCAGACGTTCATTATTGAGCTTATATGTTACAAATATTGTAAGTAAAAATTTTCTGACGGATATAAATAGTCGACAAAATGAAATTATTGTCATACTGGCTTTACAATTTCAGGCATCGGAAACGCTTTATTACATGTTGGTTTGGCGTAAGGTTGTGAAACCAATACCCTTTGCTGATGTACTGATATTCATGTCTTCTATTTCGTGCCTCTTATACTTATATCGTAGCCCTTACAGAGCCTCCGAGTCAATATATTCCTTATTGAGGTACGTTTTGTTTCAGTTTTGAAGTATTCAAATAGTTTAAAACGATTTTATGTACGTGTTCCTTATTCATTGAAGTTTCATCGTTGGACCACATGAACAAATCGGCTACACACCAGACTCTCCCAAAAGTGATTCGTCTTCGAAAACGTTTCCCAAGTCCAGCAAAAAACCAGTAGGGAGCAAAAAGTCATCGAGCACTTTGCATCAATCGATGACGATGTATTGTCAGTTGGTTCAACTTATCAAAATGTATTTGAAAAGTGTCTACTCTAGTGAACATTGCTCCCATCAGGATGGTTGTTTATATTATTGCTTGGAGGTAAGATTATTTTCATTGGCTGTGTCTGATTGATTTACACCAGATTTGGCTCCTTAACTATACAGTACTGTTCAGTCAGAAGACCAAATCTGCACCCGGTACCAGCTAGTGTAGGTCTATCAAACGTAGTTATTGTGTCCCAAATATTCATTGTATTCAATTTCTAACTTTTTTCTCTTGCATTTGTTGGCTCCTGAGTAGAGCACATTAAATTCATAGAAACTGCGGTCTATGGTAGGGGCTAAATAAGAATTACGATTATCAGATTCGTGTAACTGTAACTCTTACCATTGTAACTCTCTCGTTTGTGCGTGTTATATGATGTACAACTACACTATTATTATGTTGACACATCAATCCTTCATGAGTATGCCCCACTAGAACTCACCTTTTTCTTTTGTACCTACCATCTTTATTTTCATATACTGACTTCTTTTTCTTCTGACTGTTTTTTGCTTTTTTGTGAATTTGAACCGTTGTCAAAGTATTATCTGATACCTTCTTGTTTCAGTACGGCTTATTTTATTTTCATTTCAGGGTGGTGTAAAAGTTTTCGCTACTGGCTACGGACTGCAGTTGTGTTTGCGAATTCTTATGCAAATGAAGAAGATCGTTAAACGACCAACATTATTGTTGAAAGCATTAAAAAGCTCGGAAACGTTTAGTTTGGGCATATTCATGGGAGGATTTTCGTTTTTATATCGAGTAAGTTAATTCTTTACCAATACCAGAGTGTCACGTGGTAACATTTGAGTCGAGTGTTTAGTTCATTACGTTCTAACAGAGTGCTCTCTGTTTAGCTTATTTCATGTACATTGCGACGTTCATTGAAAAAAGACTCTCAAGCCATTGCCATTCCTGCTGGCTTTATGGCTGGATTTACATTTTACTTTTACCGTAGTAATACAATCGCACTATATGTTATGTGGAAAACTTTACAAGTATGTATCGCCCATTTTTTAGTGGATTCATCTGATTACTTAAGCGTGCGTTGTTAGTGGTAGGAAGTAACTAGAAATCACAATTTACAAGCAGAATGCTGTTTGAAAAGTTCAAAACTAAATTAACTGAAATATACTCATCATAGTTGTAATGTAAATTGTTACATATTCTTTATGCTACAAGAACGTGACTTTTAACTGAGAGAAATTTACTATAAAATCAACCGAAAAAATTATTTGATTACTTTGCAAGTTCTAAGTGGTTTGTATAAATTTTCTAAATGGTCTGTTCATGCCACATTGTTTATTTCATTGAATTGAAAATGTCTCGAGTCTGCCTATCTTGATCTATCATTGTGGGCGATGTTCAGTAATTTTGTTTTTATGTGTTAATATCTTAGCGCTCGGTCTACACTCTAGTAGGAGCTAAAACGAGAATTACGATCGTAACTCGTACTCTTACAAGTTACAATATTGTAATTGCTGGCATGTAGGTGTGTGCGTGTGCATATACACGCTCACAACCACACTATTATGTTTTCACATAGATCCTTCATGAGTTCCCATTGGGACTCGCACCTTTTTTTATTTCATGTTTTCGTCTTAAACCTTCCATAGCAAATCATAAAAATGTCTTGATTCTGAAAAAATTTTATTTTCTCACAATACACTCGTTTATTTCGTATCATCGTTGCAGTGTGCGTGACGTAATTGATAGGCGGCAATATTTTCGGTTTGGTCTTGTATTGGTTCTCTAATGGGTGATTTTCGATTTTGCTTTTCTCTTCATATCCTAGATCTTATACCTTGCTGGACGCGATAGCAACATATTCCCGAATGTTCCTCACGCCAGTATTCTCTTCCACTGTCTGTCCACGGCCATACTTTTCCAGGCGGCCATTTTTGAACCGCAGAATTTGCGTTCATCGTATTGGAACTTCTTGGGCAACATTTCGGGTGGAAGGTACGTATGATCTCTGTTGTTCCTCTTAGCTCCTTGGGTTGGGTTCAATCAAAGATTAATTTTGGCATTCTATTATTTTCTTTTAGGATTGCTTTACTGAATCGTAAAAGTTTGGACCTTTATGGACTGGACTCTGTCAAAATGGTAGAAATGATACGAGCTCGACATCGAAGAAGTTGATTTACAATTTTTGGATATCCTACAATTTTAGTTTCGTCGTTGGACGAGGTATCGTCTTCTCCAATCTGGTTTGTGAGACGATTATTTTGTTTTTCACGAAATGTGAATTCATTTTGACGAATGCATCGAGCTTTTAACTTAAATGGCTACGAAATTGTCGCCATCATCGGGCCATTTTTTATTGGGTGCGGTTTGTTATTTATCAGTGTTAATCATTATTGTTTTTTTTTCCCTCTCTAATTAAATCAGAATATAATTTTATACGGTGATAATTGATGAAAAATAAAATGGAAACAAACAGCGGTTTAAAATATTTATTGCCAAAATTATTTTCATGTGTCGTTTGTTTCTCCGTCAGTGTCATAAATTCTTAACCAGGAATGAAATTCTGTCTGCCACGGCAATGAACCTAACGGTACTTTACTCCATGAAGATTCGCCTATGAAAATACAGAGTGCAGTAAGTATGAGAAGGGTCAAAATAAACTTTGGTTCAAAAAATGTATGTACTTGCCTCCTACAAAGTACGTTTCAGAGGTAGCCAAACTAAACTCAGTTGATGGTGCCTCATAATCGTCACCGAGCAACTCTCGTACCGTGTGAATTTCAGCCTTTGATGATAAAGATGTTTCTGCACCACTTTCGCCTTTGTAAATTGAAATCAACAGCGAAAGTTTTTCGAGCGTAGATGATTGCAGGTATTTTTCCCCCATCCTGAATAAACTGAAAATATATGAAATAATCGAATTAAACTGTTTGCCAACACGCTCGAAAAGGTTATTGATGGGTATTTCCAACAATTTTTTATTGCAGAGTATACACATATTTTATAGAATAAAATGTGAATAAAATGTGAAATATAGAATGAGAAACTTATAGTGTGTGTATGTATGCGCGCGCACCTTCAGTAAGAAATTATATTTTTTGAAGTTTCTCCATGAATTATTCAAATTGCGTTCAGACAGTTCCCCTGAATATTTAATTACTTTCATAAGTGAAAAAAAGAGGGTAGAAAGAGTAGAGTGCAGTGCCGTCATTGACTTATTTCAATTTGGGGGATGATAAGCCGATACACTTCTGTTGTTATTTGTTGTATAAAAATTAGATTTTTCAAGAGCGAATTTTTTCACGTGCTTCTTTTGATTCAAGAGTGATTTTTTTTTTCATACTTCCGAGGTATGAAATAATATTTTTTTGTTATGGTACCATTCAAATTTAGTTTCATGGGTTTTTGATTTCGATCAAAATTTTATTTATTTAATTTAATCATCTCGGATTAATTAAACGATGAAAAAAATGTTTCAATTTATCCGTTCATCGGTCGATTAGGAAGACCATAACTAAAGAACCTCTAAGATGAGTGGACGCATACGCCATTTTCTGTCCAATTTAAATTTTCTCTTTGAATCTTCATGTCATGCGGTAGCAAAACAGAAAATCATTTTTCTTAATTATGGATTATTTTAATTACATGAAATAAATTATTTGGGAAACTGAAAAGAATTTTTCATTGGAATATTGAATTTGAATCGATAAACGTGACGAAAAAATGAAATTAATAGAAATTACTTAAATTTTTTTATGGACACTTAATGGGACATGAGCTTACTTGTATTAAAGGCTCTCTACCTAAACTAGTCCACTGATTTCATGAAATTTTCCCTGATGCATTCCGTGAGGCATAAGAGAAATATTGCTTTTAGGCTGACGTTATTATAAAGTAGGGGTCAAAGCATAAGCTGAAAATTTAAACTTCCACAGTTTTTGATTCATTCTATTTTAAAAATAATCTTTCAGACTTACTTTTTCAAAATTATTTGACTATATCGATTAGGATTGTCGGAAATTATTCGCACCAGCTCCATAACCTCATCATCATGCAAGGTAATATTCGAAATAACAATTCCATGTTTTGTTTGGTACTTTTCTATATTTTGATAGTTACGTTTCAATTTGTTTCTCTTGAAATTAAAATTTTCGCAACTTTCATTTGTACGGCATAAACGAATACTTTCGAGTATTTCATTGACAAAGGCTGCGGCGCATTCACGACGCCACGATTCTTCTACTTCGCAGACAATGATTTTCAATAACCGTTTCAATAAATACACACAAGCAGCCGAATCGCATATAACGGAGAGTATGTCAGCCCATTGTTTAAACGCTGATTTACGTATTTCTGGAATGAAACAAGTGATAAAAGAGTGCTAGGAAAGGAAGTAGTGATGGCAAAATGACAGAAAATGTATTTTCTCTTACAGACAGTGAAGTGAAACCTAATTGAGGATTAAAACCGAAAAAACAAAATTATTCTCCAATAGACAAGAGCTGAAGGCTCAAAGCTTGGTAACAATTTAGGGAACTATATTAAAGCAAATATTGAGAGCTTTAGATATTCGGATTCTCGGTCTGAAAAACGGTATCGGAAGTTCAAGATTTATAACCAAAAAATTTAATAACCGTCAGTAAAATGACTACAACAGAAACTTTTGAGTAATTAATTAGGTATCTATTTTTTTAAGAAAAAAGAGCTAAATGATGACGAAGATTCTGAAAGATGAATTAAAAAAAAAAAAATTTAAGGAGCGTTCTATTTAATTTTTGGAAGTGAAGTTTAACAAAGAGTTTACGATTGGTGCTAATTATGAAGCTGTTTGATCAATGTTAAGAAAAATATTTTATGGGGCGAGAAAACAAGAATTTTTATTCAACAGTTTGACGCTAACCATTAATAAGTTCCTAAACCCTGCCATCGAAAACAAAAATCAACACTTGGCATCGCAACAAAAATGTTGACTTTTGAAAAAAAAAATTATCTTACTATTTTGCTTCAACATGTCTCTGGATATAAAAGACTGATCAGAATTGACGAAATAATCCAGAAATTCTTCAATATTTTTTGTATCATTCATTAAACGCCGAGAAAATATTTTGAATACAATTCTATAAGCATCTTCGATAAGCCAGGAATCCAACGATTCTTCTATTTCTTTTTGAATTTTTTCTGGCATAATACTGCAAGTTAGTTTTCTGAAAATAATAAAAATTCAGAATTTTGGGAAAATTCATTTCAGCTGATAGGCAGTAGTCTCAACGTTTATTCGATTGAACGAACCTGCTGTCGTCGCTAATATCAGCCATTAGCCTACAACCGCGAAGTAGATGCTGTTTTAACATTGTACAGGCGTGATAACTTTTGAAAATGGATGATACTACGTTGCAAGTTTCTTCAGATCCTAGTGAATCATTGTACCAGCTTTTAAGCCAATAATTGGTCTATAATTACCAAATATTTCGTAAATAACAATACATTTTTGAGCAGAACAAAATATTGCTTGAGGTAGATTTACATGAAGCCACTCCAAGCAGATAGTCGTTGCATCTTTTAGATCTGACAAAGGTGGTAACGAAGAACTATGAGCTGCTGCATGACGAAGATTAACAATTCCACTAGAAATCCCGATTTGTTTGGCCAAGTCCATTATGGAGTTCGAAATTTTGATTCCAATAGTTGGATCTGTCACTAAATTTAAAAATCTAAAAAATTTGGGAAGCATGTTAAAATAGATCAGCGGCTAAATCTAGCATTCATATTTAATCGAGCCTGAATTCACCTTGTTATTGCCATCGAATACCAAGATTCAGCTGCAGTAATCGTCTGGATACCAGTCAATTTCAGTTGGGGTACTCCCAGTTTTGCGTCCATCAGAATTAATGTGCATTCCACAGCTACAGGAAGATTGGAATTCCTATAGAAGTAGTCCGGATTACATCGTAATCATTTATTATAAAAGGAAAAAAGAATATAATTACCTAATTTTCCAAACGAATAAATGCTTCAAGGCTTTTTGCTGCATCTTTACACTGCTACTAAATAAATTGTCCCGGCAGTACTCCCATTCTTCCCTGAAAAAAATATTGAAATACAGTAATGATGATAAATAAGTAGGAGTAGTTTTGACTAAATAGATGAAACGAAGAATTACTTGCAGCTCCATGGGACCTTGTCAATTCCAGTCATTGCGAAACTGTTGGGTGGAGGCGAGAATGAATAGAGATGAATGTGAATGATGATTGACGAGTGTTTCAGTCACTCAGTGACTGAAAATGGTTTAAAGCAAAGCCTTTAACTTTTTTCCCTAATTAATATAATAAACGTATAATTACATATAATTATAATTATAATACAAATAACGAGTAATAAAAGCCTTACTTCACCCTCATTAGCATAGCTATTAGCTCGTTGAGTGTATGATCATAACTCATTAGATTTAGATCATTGATCACATTCACCATTAAGCTATATAGTCAAAGCATTCACCTCTCTTTCTCCTCGAGCTCGACCGAATGGTCGAGTCCGACATTTTTTTGATCAGTTAGTCATACTTGATGAACAACTGGTTGAAGAATCAACAGAAGGGTAGGCCTGTTGTGTTTTTTCTATCAAATATTCCAGTTCAACAAATTAAGATTATTAGCTTTATGAATACTCCTCTAAACTAAACTTTTATTTTAAAAAGCTTGATACTTACGAAGCTTGCGTTTCAATTTATTTTTTAAAGAAAAAGATGGCTTACTCGGCGTGATTCGGCTTTTTTTCCGTAGTACAATTGAATTTCTCTATAATTGTTTCGCTTGTTTATTGAATTGCCCGTTTCACGGTGAGAGAATCTATTATCGAATTGATCGCATATAGAATTGATATCAGAAACTTTCGTTCCTTCGTTGATACGTAAACATGGAGAACGGTGCTTCGAAATTGTCTGATGATCCAATCAACGAGGAAACTTCCCAAAGTAATAACGATGAGACCGGTGAAGATGAGTGTATTGTGAAAATGCGTGGGCTCCCATGGTCTGCCACAGTTGAAGATATCCTGTCTTTTATGTGTAACGTATTAATCATTGACAATTTTAAAAACTATTTTTCTTCAGTTATTTATAAACCCTAATTTTTCAGCTGAATGCAAAATTAAAGGAGAGAAAGATGGCATTCATTTGACAATGTCTCCTCTCGGACGTCCCAGTGGTGAAGCATATATTGAATTAGAAACTCCAGAAGATGCAGCAAAAGCTTTAAAGAAAGATCACCAGCATATGGGTCATAGATACATAGAAGGTTTGTTGCGAGGCTATCATTGATTGTGTTTCAATACATACCACTTACTATGGTTTATTTATTTAGTCTTTTCAACTTCGAAATCTGAAATGGACTGGGTAGTTTCTCGTTGTGGAATGAACATAGAATCTGTTATGGATGAAGGTTGTATTCGTATGCGTGGATTACCTTACGGATGCACCAAGGAAGAAGTAGCCTCGTTTTTCTCTGGTATAAAAAGAAATTTATCTCCTCGTAATTTTCTTAACCGCGCGTGAATGGATAGGAAAATGCATGCTTACTATTCATTTGCTCGTGTGAATTTTATCGTTTTATATGATACATGATTATTATATTTAATATTTAATTCACGAACGGGATGTTTGTGTTTTTCTAGTTTAATTATTTGTAATTCAATTTCTTTTTGATATTTGTGTAATGGGATGTTTTGTGATTGGTTGGTTGGGCGTAGGATTGCAAATAGTGCCGAATGGAATAAACTTCGCTACAGATTACAATGGGCGTGCAACGGGGGAGGCTTATGTTCAGTTTGTAAACAAAGAAAATGTAGAAAAAGCTCTGAAGAAACACATGGAAAAGATAGGACACAGGTGGGGCAGGTTTTTTCTGAATGGTTGGAAGGTGGTAGGTTGGGAGGGGGATGAAGCGGGATTTTTTTCGCACTATCCCCCTGCTAATATTATTATTATTATTTTTATTTTATGTACGCTTTTCCGACAATATATTTTTGATTCAGTTTTTAAAGTTTAATGTTTCAGGTGCGAACGCAGTTATTGTTTTGAAAATTAGTAATTTCCCGTTAAATTTTTTGTATACGATACCCTTCAAGATTCATCATTTTTCTCACCTTGTAAATTCGTCAGTTGTGTTGTTTTGAGGCGATTGTCAATTAACTCTCCTTTTTGTATTGAATTTTTCATAGAGGACAATGAAACAATGAAATATGCTTTTCTCTTTATTTCGAACAGTAAGATTCGCAATTTCTATTCAGTTCTTATTTTATTAGAGTAGTGTAATTTTTTTCATTTGGTCGGGAATTTAGTGTTCGTCGTGAAGTAAATATGAATGTCGAATGATCAGTGTTCGTAAGTAACGTTTTTGAAACTTTATATTACGTCATTTTGAAATTATTTTGATATCGAGAAAAAAATCTATGAAATAGTTGTGTGACTCAATTTGATAAACTATTGAAGTCGAAAGAAAACACTTGCAAATCCCCATTTTGGTGGGCATTTTATGGGGCAAATTAGGTAAACTTCAGCAAACTTCGACAAATATTTTATAAAAAAAAAATAAATTGTTTCATAAATTGACAAATTGAGCTTCGTAGGATGTTTTGAGATGGAAGTTTAGAAACATACATTTTAAGTTTGAAACTGGTGTATTTAGAAAAATAAATGTAATTTTTTTTTTCCAAATCTCGTTGAATCCCGAGGTTTATATTTTTAATTTTAATATTCTGATGATAAATTTTTGATGTCTTTGCATGTAATTCAAAAATTTGATTTTCAGTGGAAATTTAATTCTGCTCTGATTGATAGGCAGTGTTTTTTCGAGTTTTTCGAACCCTTTGGTCACATTCAATGTATTTTGTTAGTTTCTGTTTTATATAAGAGTGACAAGGCATTTTTAATTCTTTCACTGGCTTGTCGAATTATTTTATTGCTTTCGAAATTTTTTACGTCTCTTGGTAATTTGACAGCTTCCTCATAATTTTTATCTTGTTGATTAATATCTAGGAATCTTGTCATTGTAAAACCACGTTTTAATAACATGGAATTCTCTTAAATTCGATTTTCTTTGAAATATTAAAATATAATTCGTCCAAAAAAAAAAAAAAAAAAAAGCATGGAACAGTTGAATTTGTTTCAAATTTTTTTAATTTACCCATGATATTTTCTCCTGCGTTCGTACTTTGATTCTTTTACTTTATTTATTTCTATCATTTTTGTTTAATGCTTGTTAAAGTAAATTTTAATTTTATATATTTTTTTTTTTTTTTTAAATTTGAAGTCGGATGAGTATACGAGTTCAGTTGTATACCTAGTACTAATATGTTGGTGTGTGAAAAAATTTCAGATACATTGAAATATTCAGAAGCAGTCTTGCCGAATTAGATTCGCAAACCGGACCAAAAATGCGATCATCTATGTCCAGTTTTGGTCGATCAACACCGTATGATCGGAATGAAAGATTTGGTGGACAGAATCGATTTGGAGGCGGAAACAGTGGTGGTGGTGGAGGTGGTGGAGGTGGTGGTGGTGGACCCGCACCTTTATCACGTATGTCTCGGTATCGAAGTAAGTAATGCGTTGCTGCGGTAGTATCGACTGTCATGACCGGAATCATTGAAAAAATAATAATTCGAGTCGTAATTCATGAGCAAGTTGTAATCCATTTTATAATCTGTCCAGTTGTGAAATTCAAAAAGATTGTGTTTTTAATCTAGTTCACGAACAGCTTCCTATTTTAAAAATAATTTTTATTTTGAAAAAATTCCCTTACTAGATGTATTCGATGCATAGACATTGTTGGTAAAGAATCATATTTTTTACTTGATTCTGATGAGCTTTGATTTGTATGCCTACAAAATCTTGTTCGTAATTAAAGGGATAATCAAATTTCGATTGATTTAATTCATCAATTGGTAAATCGTACGTGTTTTAAACTTTGCATTGTATGATTGAGTCAGTTGTTACCATTAATTTTATCACTGTTTTTCACAGCAACGTCTACTGAATGATTTGAAATAATTCTCGAAAAAAGTTCAAAGAATGGGCTTTAATTGTGAAGTCCTGATTTGGTATTTACCAGCAGTTGTGTTCATTTTTATAATCATATGTTACGTTTTACTAGTAGCATTCAAATAATGGTGTACTGCATAAAATGTGTAGTGGAAGCTAATTTTTAACTGCGTAGAAAGTATAACCTTATTACCAAACTTTTGTCTACTAAGCGCCAAATACTTTAATTCAACCCTGAAAAATGAATTTTTTTATCTATATCGTAGAAATTGTTTTTTGTAGATCAAGTCAGACTGTTTTCCTAAATGAAAACATGAAACTCGTGATTTATCAATATTGTGTTCTTAAAAATGGTTGAAACTTTGAATTTATTCTCGTTTAGTGTCTAATTGTCTATTTGGCGTGTTTTTTTGTTAAGATAGTTTGCTAAGTAGTGTTCTAAATTTGTGTCATTTGATTGAATCATTTTACAGCCTATCCGCATCACGAAAATGTATGCCTATCTGGCTGATCTAGTTTTGCAGTGTTACGACATGAGTCGATGCACATATTATGATGCAATCGCTTAAAATTCAAATTTCATTTGAATTCGTTTAATTAGTGTATTTTCCAGAAAATACAGTTATTGCATTCAGTGCAATGGCGGGACCTGTGGAAAAGCACCGATCCTGGGTCGTTGATCACGAATATATATGTCACTCAAATTCTTTTGTACACAATATAATATAAATATATAGGGCGCGCGCGCGCGTGTGTGTGTGTGTATTTGTGTATTTCCACTTTTCTCTTTTTGGGATTCTGTGGAGCTTCCGCTATTTAACCTATGGCAATGAAACTTTGGGTGGTGTTAGAAGCTTCATGGGGTACATATTCGTGTTAAAAGTTTTGAAATTCATCCGCTAGTTTGGGAGGAAGGGGTTTTCAAAGTGTTGCAAATCCACCATGTTGTCATCACGATAACTCTCGTAAATTTGAAGATTTTGGCTTGAAATTTTTATGGCAGTTGGAGACTATTAAGGAATGCTTTGGTATTAAATTTGAGCGAAATCGGTCCACTGGTTTTCGAATGGCAGTCATTACAAAATTTGACACTTGGAAAATACACACTTATCTCGGTTAATGCGCGGCAGAAATATTAAATATTTTATTTCAAACCGCCACTAGTTTGTTAAACCAGTCTAGTATTTATGATTTGAGTTGATTAACTTGTTTTCAACACTTCCATCTCTAATTTTGTTTTAATCCCGTTATTAGATTCTTTCTTGATTACTGGTGACTTACAATAAAATTATTCATTTTCACCCCTAATTTTCGATCTCTTTTAACTCTTTAATTTTTGATGATCTTTGTATCTAATGTAAAAATTTCTACGTGTACAGTATTGAATTTTTCTGTCAATCTTAGTGAAAACATATTCATGTAAATTTAGGTGTGACGCTGAAGTTTTTTTAACTATGAGAAATATTGTTACTGTTTTTAAAACAGAAAGATCTTGTTAGGAGTTCTTTTAAATTATGATGAATTGTGTCGGTAAACATGTTGGATATGATTTTTATTGTGAAATTTCTACTTGGTTTTCTTCTGGCTGAGTAATGGTTAAAATGGAAATTCATTCAGAATTTAATTTAATTTCAGTGCATTCTGTTGTTGCCTATTTGTTTTTTTTTCTTAGTAGTTAATTCTAATTTCAAAGAAATTTTAGTGGAAATATTCTGAGTTTGTGGAAGGGTTGTTTAGCGCGTGCAACATGAGAGTTTTTTTTTTATCATTGTTCGAAGGCAATCATAGGTGCCTATAAACTTTGAAGTAATATTTTGTTTTTATTGCTTCATGTTAAATATAAAGATAAATATGTGTTTGTTGTTTTTTATCAAGACTATTTCAGTTCAGATCATCACAAGTCTCCTTGCTGGAAAAACAAGTGTTACTCTCTGTTGCTGTTTGTTGTTTAGCAGCAGTAGCAGAAATAGAACTTTTTAGTTTGTGCGTATGTGGCTCAGTTTCAATTTTTGCACCTCCCTTCTCCTAATTCGTTCTAAAAATGAAATTGAAAATGCTCATTTTAAAATGTATGTGTGTCTTTCTTCTATTATATTTACTGTTTCGTAGTCAACGTAAAGGCTATTGATTTCAACTTTTTAACTAATATTTAGTGATTTATAAAAATAACTTGGTATCGCGGGTTCCAAGCGAACCATAGAACCATAACTGAAGCCAATTGGGGTACCCTCAAAGACCCCATCCCTCAAAAGAAGTGTAACTGGGCTACATCACACATGTTAGAAGTATCTAAGAATTTTCTCTGCAGTGAAGAAATCCGAGAATGTAGCATCCAATGAAATTGTACAAATTTTTCCTTATCAACATATTTTTTGGGTCACATGGGACAAAGGGGTTCAATCCAAAAACTAATTGTAAATTCAAACTCAGTACCTCAAAAAACGTAACGTACCACTCAATTTTTCAAAAAAAAAAAACTCGTAACCCCTTTTTGGAGCCATAGGAGGCCTAATGAGTAGTTCCATTTAAAAATGAACTGTAAATTTGAACTCAGCGCCTCAAAAAACATAATCGACAATGTATCACCTAATTTTGTTAGACAAAATTATCCCAACCTTCTCTGGGGGTCACAGGGACCCATAATGAGTGGTTCAATCCAAAAATGAACTGAAAATTTTAACTCAGCGCCTCGTAAAGCATAATAGACGATGTATCACTCAATTTTTAATAAATCAATATTCTTATGCCTTGCCTATCAAAATTCTGAATCTGAACTGAAAAAATTGAAATTTCCGAATGAGAAACACTTGTGACGACGGTTCAAATACCGGTAAAGAAACAGAATTTTCTTTTCCTCATAGATTGGATTTAAAAAATTGGGCTTTGTTACCACACCTGGCTCAATTTGAAATAAAATTCATTTGTTTGATTTAGAAGCTTTTTTCATACTTGTACTTATATGGATTCTAGTAATTTTTCCGTACTATCGAAAATTTTCAGAATCTCTCCTCTAAATTACCATTATTTTATTCCACAAGTGATAACATTTTCCGCAAGGACTTTTAGAATACCATTCAGAGGCTTCTATACTCCACAAAACATGACATATTTATAAAGGTAATTATTCACCCTTTGGTACAAAGTAGCCATCAATTTTTCTATAAAAATTTTTGGTTTTATTTCTGCTTTTCCTTGCTCATAAATGTAGTATTGCTCATTTCATTTTGACAATCTCGCTGAATGGAATATAGTTATTCTTTCTCTAGAAACTTCTTAGGTCTTGACTCGGTATTTTCACGCTAAATGAAGACACCACAGTACCCATACTCTTAATTTTATATTTATCTCATATTTTGACTTTCTTAATTATTTTTCCATAGAATTAATTATTAGAAAACTCCAGATATTTTGTTATTAATTTATATGTTTGTGAGGTTACCGTATACAACCGTTCTGTGTAAATGATGCGGTTCTGGACTACTAGCTTTTGCGAAATTACCGAACTCTTGTTGAATTACCATTCGAATCACGAACAACGATTTCAGTGGTCGTGTCGCTGTCTTTTGCCAGAGTAAATTACGTGTCAAATAACTGCTAATGCAAGATATATGTGTGATTTTGCAGACGATGCTGACTGGGATGATTATGGGGATAATAATAGTTACTGGGGCAATAGTGGCGGTGGTGGGGCGCCAGGTGGTCGTGGAAAACCGCCGATGAGGGGTGGGGGAGGTGGCTTTAACGGAGCGGATGATTCTTCGTTCGGAGGACCTCGTCACCTTGTCCACATGCGTGGACTTCCATACAGAGCCGTTGAAGATGACGTTGCTATGGTATTAATTCTGATACAGTGTTGACTCAGCTTCATTTTGTTTGAAGAAAATCATTGAGTAATCTGGTGTTCATTTTTTCTGTAGTTTTTCAGACCACTAGAACCAGTCGATGTTAGAATCGTTTACGATAAAACCGATCGTCCTTCTGGCGAGGCGATCGTTGAATTCGCCAGTCATGAAGAAGCCGTTGAAGCAATGAGCAAGGTGATTAACGTTTACATTTATGAAGTACATTGAATTTATTAAAATGTGCGTGGCTAATGGGCGTGTATGCGCTTTTCGTCATTCAATGCACCGGCAGTCAGGTTTGGGTCACTGTGAACCGTGTTGAAAATTAAGAATGTTGAACAAATGTCTCTTGCAATAGTACTTAAGTTTGCTACAAAAATTAACATTTTCGGGTAATGCTTAAATTGATTAATATTTCCATAGGTTTTTCTCTAGTATTATTATGTTTATGGTTATAAAAACGGGAAATGATTTCAAAAATAGAATGTTAAACTTATTTGCAGAATGCCTTATTAACGTAAACGAAATATTCGATCTTATAAAAATTTCGTATAAACATGTAGCAGTGTATGTTCGGACGTTGAGTAATTTTAAACAAGAAGTTAGTTTAATATTTATTCGAAGAATTAAGGAGATAAATAATTATTAGGGCATCCACTTTTACTGCTTAGTATGCGGGAGATAATTTCTGAATGTCTGTGTGAGTAAAAGGTATGAAAAAATGTTGAAACTTAGACGAAAGGCTAAAGGAAGTTTTTCTTTGTGGTTATCAGAGTAAAAATCATAGCCTATGAGGGCTTTTTTTATCCGTAGTACACACTCTATTCATTCTTTTTTTATTTAGGTTTTCGATTTCGAAAGAAATCTATATATAAAAATTGATCTGGTATTAAGACCCAGAGTTGAGGGTAGGTTTGTGAACCGTTAAAACCTCGTCAGTATTCAAATATCAGCTTGAATTTTTTAGACGAAACAAGTATTCTTTTTTTAGTGCTAAAAACTCTATTGCAGTCGTTTTTCTCATTTTTTTTTGGAGCATTCATGTGGGATATTCCTTCACGTGATAATGATAAATATAATGACGATGTGAAGGTGTAATTCAGATTGTGTTGTGTTATGAACTTGGGAATTGCGACTGAACAATCGATTAAATCGATGCTAATTTACTATCGTCAGATTTACCATCACTAGTTTTATTTTTTCAAGTACAATAGGACTTATAAGATGAAGTTAATATTTATGAATTATGAAGTGATTATTGAATATTGATTGATTTATCTTTTTTCGGTAACATTGTCTTTTCTTTATCTTTCTTTAATTGGATGTTTAAATTGTCGAAATATGTTTTTATGAAAACGGATCGATATTTGATCAGCACTCCTATGCATTACGAATGACCAAAAACGTAATGTGACATCGTATGTCGATGTAGCTTGTTTATTTACTAAAAGAAAAAAAAAACATCCCCTATTTTTCTACTTTTCGTTTGTGCCATATAACTGAAGAGCAGTCTTCTGCTATGGTTCCACCCTTTAATTATCACCATTTTAAACATAGCTGAGAAATTCGTTCGCCTAAATTTCTCCTTTGTTATTTTGCTTAATTCAATTGTCAAAATTTTTTGTTTTTTCCACGAAATAATGAATTGAACAGTGTTACCACATTGCCAGCAAAAGTTTTGGGTCGGCTGAACCAAGGGCCGCTTGGCAATGATATATAATTTTGCGATTGGCACCTATGTGTTAGTGTGGCTGTGTGGTTTATTAAAAAATTCTGCGCCAATCAATATGTAAAACTGCTTTGCAACGGCTTTTAGTTTCTTATCCTACGTTTGAACAATTGATAACGCTTATTTGGAGCCAAATGCACCCATTAAAAATTTCGTAAGGTCTATAGGTCCATCTTAATTCTTGATTAGAATATTTTAATAGAATGTAGTTTTTGTTCTTTCTTTTCTTCAAATGATACTGTTTTTTAACCACTATCGGTGTGGAATTATTTGACTTCGGATTAGTTTTTGATTTTTTTTCTTCGAAACTTTTTTTCCCCTCATTTAATAATTTTTTTTTCTATGGTATTTTCCAATGAGAGATTTTTATTTGAACCATGCGTAATTCCGAAGTTAAATTGGTGTTCAGGTTTCATAATTATTATAATTTTATTTCCGAAGAACTCTGTCTTTTGAGTTGAATTTATATTAGTGCAAATTGCGTTCGAAATTCGCGATAAATTACCCGAGTATTTTGTAGAAAATTTTCATTTTTCAATTAAAAACTATATTTGTCTATAAATGGTACCAGAACAATTACCTTTTTAATTATTTAATAAATTCAGAAGTGAATATCTTGGTTTTTCTTCGAATTGTTTTTTCTTTCGCATAATATTTTGTTTTTGATGCACTCGCTTCTCTTAATATGAACATTTTCCATTATTCACAATGTGGTCGGTCCGTAGTGCTGTAGTGTTTTATACATGTTTTTCAAGTTGCTGAAATTAAATTTTATGAACTGAACTAATATTTTGATTTTAGAGTTCGTGATGATAAAAATTAGTGGATGTGTGGTTTAAATGAATGTTTCGAATTTTTTAAAAAACAACTCCCATAGTACGTAATTATTTGGAATATCATGTAATGAGATGAGAATTTTTTCGTGAATTATTCGTGTCCACCAGAGAAATAAAGCTTTGGTAGACGAGCCTTCTCCAGCTGATTGTGTTTACTGAATGAGTCAACGTTTTATTTCTTTTTCACCATTTTTTTAAAAATAACCAGTTTTTAGGAAATCGTTGTATTACGTTTTTTCTCATTACAATTTTTGAGGTATTCGTTTGTGGCCAAGGGTGGTCATTTTCATTGAAAATATTAGTTGCTGTTTCATCAGTTTTTTTGCCAAGATTAACTTTGATTATTTAATTTGTCTGGTATAAAAGCTCGGCTTTTGATTTTAAATTTTCCGATAATTCCACTGTTACCCAGTACCTGCGTCTATCTATCGAGCTTTAAGGCACATTATTCTCAGAATAACGCCTACACGTGCGTTACGCGCTGGAACCACCGATTTTGGTGAATTTGTGTTAGTGTCTTCAATCCAGTAATATCTGGTGGGTTTTCTTCTAGGACAAGGAGCACATTCAAAATCGATACATCGAATTGTTCTTGGATTCGGTACCCGACTACAAAAATGAGTACGGTAGACAAGGTGGTGGTGGCGGAGGCGGTGGCGGTGGCCCCGGATATAGACCGCCTAGCCTTATGCGACCCAGAGGTGGACCCGGCGGACATGGTGGACCCGGTGGAGCGTTTGGCGGCGGCAGAGGTGGTGACCGCCCTAGAGCTGGTGGACACGGATTTGGTAACAGCAACCGCGGAGGACAGGGTCCGTAAATATTCAGCGTAGACGAGCCAGTTGCATAAATGTCGGAGTGGAGGCTCTGTGAATTTTCAATCCGCAGTTGGCCGAGCATTGTATATCAGCCGAGTTGTGGCACATTTACATCGTCATTTTCGGTTCGCTAGATTTTGAATAATTGACTCGAGGAGTTCGTTTGAGACCAGCAATGGCTGAATTTAAAAATGAATAATATAACTACCATTCTCAAGATGAGAGATCTTGAAGTGAATTTTTTCTGTAAAGCGAGTTCCATTCACTTATATAGCTAGTCATTTTTCAAACCTCAGACATCGAGATTCGTGCGAGCCGTTTTACAGTTTCGTGAAAGTTTGTTAGTAAAGAAGAAGTTAACGTGGACTGTGTAATTATGTTGCTGCGTCCGAACGAGACTTGTCACAACTCATAAATTGTTTTACCTTCTACGTTTATGGCTTAATGCAAGAATGATCTTGAGAAATTTTTGCATAAAACAACTTCTTATCATAAGTAATTCTTACTGGTATCCTAATGGCTGAGACGATTCTTTCGTTAGAAGTGTTTATAATAAGAAGTTCATCTTTCTGATACTTGGCTATTAGTTTATCGTTCTTGCATTTAGCCCTGAATGTTCCAGAATCGCTGAATTTCTGTTTGTCCGATGTAAAATACTTGAAACTTCATTCAGCCGATAGAAACATTACGCCGCTCTTCGTTTATCAGAAATGCGTCGTATTTTTCATGGAAGACATATTTAGTATGTTTTTATTGTAGTCGTTGATACGACGAAATGTAACGTAGTTCTTCTACTAAAATCTAGAGGCGTGGTTGTTATCATTTATCTCTTATCCAGGAACTTTTCTTTCAACTAGAGTTACTTCCTTCGTTGTCATCTTGGACTATATATTACTACGTATGGACTGCGTAAACTGATGAGAAAGTTAAGGCAGCACCTTAAGTGCGGGGAAAGGAATGTCTAGGACGCAACCGGTTCTTACAACACTTTAATTGGTTCGTCGCCAAAGATAAGTGATAAAAGCCAATAAGAACTAAGAATGTTTTGCAGAAACAAAAAAAAAAAACGAAACAAATTATTTCATCTTACATGGACTTGTGTGCCTCAAAGTGTCACAAACTCGAAATTATTTTAAAATTTTGAAGAATATTGTCACAAATCGAAACCCAAGTCCCCCCCCCCCCGAATGTAATAACAAAATAGCTTAGTACCTGTTAACCTCGGTCCGGCTGTTCTGATGTACTTTTTTGTTACACAAAATTTGAATTTTGTCAGTCATTTCACTCCCGTAAAGTCTAACGTTAAAATTTAGTAGAATTATCGAACTTCATTTTCTCAAAAATTAATCTTTTTAAGTCCTGTGAGTTGTGACAGTCTTGTTCTAATTCGGCGATATGATCTGGGGAGCTATCTCACTGAAACTTGACGTCATCTTAGCCACATACGCCGATTAAGTAAACCTTGAACTTGCTTCTGTGAGATTCTTACAGGACTTCACGTTACCTGAAAGGGGGCGTGAAGGGCGTAATTTGCTGAAATGTGAAATTTTAGTGGAATTACTCTATTGTGTTGAAAATGTTCCAATTTCTCCTTCCCGAAAACTTTGCCATCCTTGTATTTCAGCAGGTTATGAAATTTTTTAATTTGAAGTGCTGAACATCAAGTAAGTGTGAAGGTTTAATCGAAGATGCGCAGCATTTTATCGAATAGTTTGGAAGATTAATTGGTGAATTTTGATATATTGCAAAAAAAGTTTGAAATTATCTGGAAAAATAATTGATCTATCGAAAACATTTTCGTGAGTCGCTTATTGAATATCTGATCATTGAATTAACCGTAGTGTGAATTGAAAAAAAATTCGAAAATCGCAAAATTCTAGATGACCTTAATTCTATATATCACGTTAACACAGTGTCTCTTCCTGAATTTTAGAGAAAATTTACTGTTTGAATTATCAGATGAATACGTTTTTGTATCAGTTTGAGAATGTATGGAGAATCTTGGCCCATATATTTGCAGCATTCCTCTGGGATACCAATGTGAAATGCTTTTAAGATTAGTTCATAAGGTTTCATTCTCGTATCACGTTTTCCGGAAGGTATTCAATGTAAATCTGAGAAAGCTGATTCGTCGACAGTAAAAAAATAAGAAAAAGTAATTCTGATGTTTCTTCTCAGACCAGGGCTGTTGTTTTAGATAAGATCTTCAATTTTAGGAAAATCACTGTGAGGTAGGTTTAACGCATCTTGATTGTTACATAATTTCTTCAAAAATGTAATTATACAGTTCGTTTGTTTAAGGATGTGAAATTTTATTTAATTTTTTTTTCCTTCTGTCCCCCTTTTTGTTCATTTTAAATGAGTTATGAACGTTAGAGGACGTACATTTCATATCTGCAAAATTTCTCCACATTCATCGAAAATTGGTCATCGCTGGAATTGTACTTAAGCGACTTGCCCTTAACATGTTAAAATAGCTGTTTGTTGGTTGAAGAATTCACCGATAATTGTAATTTCATTTTAATTATTTTACCGTTTCTCATGTTCCCACCCAAGAAACTAACGAAATTTAACTTGTTGCGGCAGGCTTAGGAAAGGAAAATGGTAAAGTTCTAGGGGCTGATTTTTTAATAAATTTTCCTGTCTTCCAATCGAAATGAAATATGATCGACTTTAATTCAGATCTTGTGGTAGTTTCGAATGCTGATTATATCCATTCGAATTGGACTTTTCAGAAATTTTTGTGCAGTTAGGAAACCCTAACTATTTTTATTGCGGATTAAAGCGATGAATTTAGTTTATTGCAGCTGGCTTTGAATTCTATCGTATCTACTATTAATAATTTCCCCTACCTAACGGGTTAATATTCTGTTTTAGGAACTAAACCGTTTATGTCGACGAGTGGAAGTGGATTCAGATCCGTCTGGTAACGGCGCATATGAGCGGATATTGTTTCTTCAAATGTGAATGATATTCTAAACATTTCATGAGATTTCAACTCAATTTAAGCTTATCCATTTTATTGAGAAACTGCTCTGAATGAAAAAATTGCTGTTGCTGTATTGTATTTTGCACATAATTTCAGCTTTGATTCTGTTTTTCTGCCAAATGTGTCTATACTGTTTTTTACTTGCTTTCTTGACATAAATTAAATAATTATCCATATTTTCTTTATTTGTTATGTACAAATTAATGTAAACTCAAAAACTCGGTACTACGTAAATGATTTAAATTTTGTTTTACTTCCATGGAGGCCATTTCAATGGTGGTTTCGATTTTTCGTATTCTTCAAATTCTTGGTGCTGACGCTGGTACTTTTTAACTTTCTCCTCTAATTTTGTCCACTTGTCAACAGCCGCCGATTGATCTTTTAGTCGATTTACTTCTTCAGCCATCAGTTCTTCAAATCCTTCTAATGGTTTATAATATGTATGTACTAATTGGGCGCCGAGAACAGCACCACAAATACCTGTAGCCCAAAGACTCGCGTACTGAAACCACGATATTCCAAATGGCATTGCAACGGTTACTGGCTCTCTGCCTCAAATTTAGCTTTAGCAAAACGTTTGACGTTTTTCTCCTTATATACGGAGTAAAAGTTCGTTTGACCAACTGTCCAATTTACCATAGTAAATTCTACACTTGCACCGCCAAGGAAACTCACAATAAATAATGATGAATACGGAAAATACGTTATGCAATTCCTTAAAAAGCTTAACATTTCCACATGGGTGAGAATTGATCACCATATAAATGAAGCGGAACTTACTTCTCGAAACGTATTACGTGAAAGAGCATAGTAAAGAAAAGTTACCAAAATAGACTTTCTAGATTATGATTCACGATTAGTCGAAAAAGCATCCTAAATTCTTAATGCATCACATATCCTTATTGTTGAATCTATAAGTTACAGAAGCCTGACATATCAGATATAGATAATGACATCTACCTTAGGACTGCGACCAGGGATGCCAACCTTCATTTTTAAAAATCCGTAGAATTCCCTAAAAAAAAGGTGTAGAAAAATGTAAAAAGACGTAGATCTTAGCTGTGTTTGATTGGACTACACTGGCTACACCATCCCACACCAGTTTTGAAAACTTGTGTTGATACGAAATCCCACCTTCTCTCTTTCTTCATCATCATCACGATCATACTATATATATATGTCATACGTACACTCTCGTCACGAAGTGCCTCCCCTACTTCTCGATCCGCTATCGCTGTTGCTTCGCCATTTCATATTAATTCATATTTTATTTCCAAATGTAATTTTAGTCTGCTAATAAATTCTGTCGTGAATACTTCTCTCTTACTCTTTTTCATTCCTCGTCATTACCGCCTCACATCATGGTAGCCATCGCTGCGGTTGAACAGTAAGAGATCAATAAAAGTAACTTATGAAATAGCAGACTGATTTTTTTTGAAATTGATTCATTGTTGTGTGAAAATTTATATTTTTTTTTCAAAAGTGAAAATATACTGAAAATATTGTTTGAATCAAGAATGTTAAAACTCGAATTTTTTAATTAAATTTTTTTCGAAGTCGAAAAAAATAGAAACGTAACCAAAAACTGTTCCTGATCCAATAACGGCCGACCCTGAAAGTCAACAAACAACAATTCAGAAAGGACCGCCAACGATATAGAGAACCACCTGAGGAAATCTTCTGCTCCCGTCTTCGAGGACTCTATCAAGAGATCGTCAACTACGAAGACCACAAATTTTTGGGCCAACCTACAACAAAAATCAGCGAAGATTACGACGGTGAAAATTGGAGTCAAAAATACGAACACACACAGCAACGGATCAACGAAGAAAATTAATTTTTGTAAGGGTAATATAGGTGTAGTTAAATTATTTTTTACGTGTATTTTGAATTGCAGATTTGAAGTGGTGATATAAAGTTGTTTTTCCCTTCCCATTTGATAATACATGTTAAATTTAATAAATGTATTAGAAAATAAAATAGGTGAATATAGTATTGAAAAAGAGGAATTGGAGGAATTGTTGAAAAAGTTTGAAGGGGAAAAAGTGGTAGATTTGAAAATAGAGAAATATAATCTTCCTTATTACACGTATTTTACGGGTGAAATAATATTAGAGTCCTTCACAATTGATATCTCAGGTAGAATAGAAGAAATTAGTTCATTTAAATATATCAAAATATCTGATTCAACACCAAATTACTTTTCAAATAGAATATATAGTTCATTGAAATCAGAAAAAAAATTCGTAAATAGATTTTTGAAATAATAAATAATAAAATTAAAAAAAAAAAATACTAAGAAAACTGGATAAAAAAGAAAAAGAACCAAAATATCAAAATATTGAATTCAAAAAACAATATTTAGTAAGTAATATAGAAAAAGAAAAAGAAGAAAATAAAAAATTTTTATCTATCACGAATTCAGAAGATAATTTATTAGGCTTTAAAAAAATTGAAGAAAAGATGTCCAACGTAAATGAAATTAAACCCATTCAGGCTCCATTGGGAAAGGTGTTCAATGGAAAGTATTACTTAGATTGGAGACGAATGATTATTTTGGCCATTAGGGGTGCTGGTTACTACGACATTTTTGGAGAACATGAATTTTTAGAATCGTATATATCACACATCGATGATTTGAATTTTAGGCCTAATAAGGAAATGATTAACTATTGTAAAATGCAAGACAATGCCAAAGCATTCGTCCTTGAAAGAGTTTTGAACGACATTACCAAACAAATACGAGATTGTAACACGGCCATAATGATGTTAAAAAAATTGGATAATATATATGGTACAAAAACATCAGTTACAGCCAACATGGCCAAATCTAAATGGATGGAGTTCAGATTTCAACCTGGGGGAAATATGAGAGGATTTCTTAAAAAATGGGATGAACTTGTTACGGATGTAAGAGATAGTGGAAAGGAAGTAAAAGAAGAGGAAGAATTGGAAAACTTGCAACTTGCACTGTGTTATGAACAAGCATTAGCGAAAATGCAGTTTGAAAATCTACCCCCCAATGAACGAAATATCGATAATTTTAAAAGAATTTTAAGGGAAGATGCTGATCAAAAATTTAGAGATCAGACAATAACAAAACAGAATAATAATTACACAAATAATAATAATAATAACTACCGTAATAATGGAAATGGCAACAATAATAATTATAGAGGTCGTAATAATAATTATCGAGGAAGGAACAATTATAGAGGTAATAATTATAATAACTATAGAGGCAACAATCGAAATTATAGTACGAATAGCAATGCAAATGGGAATGAACCAAATTCACATAATAATAATAATAATTCGAATAATAATGGAAATGGAAATTATAGGGGAAATAATTATCGAAACAATGGAAATTACCGTGGAAATAATTATAGAGGTAATAATAAAAATTATAACCAAAACAACCCAAAATGTTATAAATGTGGTCAAAATGGGCACATAGCTCAAAACTGTAATATTAATAACACTCAACAAAATAGTAACAATGATAATACGATTAAAAACCAAAATAATTATCCACCAAAATCAACCCAAAATAATAATACTACTTCGAATAAAAAAGAAAATCCTGAACAGCAGGTAAAAATGTCCTGCATGGTTAGAAAACACACGAATAATTCAAATGAATGGTTATTGAATAAATTAATAAAAAATAATGAAATAAATGAAAATTACACACACCTAGAAAACAAGGCAATTTTGGATGGAGCTGCGGAAGTGCACTTAACAGCAGATATAAATAAATTGAATAATATTAAAAAATTTGTCACCCCAGTAAAACTTCAATGTCCGGGGAAAAATGCTTTCTTGTATGCCACCCTACTGATCAAATGACAATTAAAATTGAAAATTCCAATAAAATACGATCATTAATAGAATTAAATGATGTACATTACGTACCCGACTTAAATACTGACATAATTAGTGCAATAAAAATCACAAATACGGGTACAGTAAATATCGATCAACAAAAAAATTGTGCTAATATATATTTTATAGAAAATGGGGAAACTTTGGTAACCGCCCCAAAAGAAAATGGAATATTTTATATCCATTACAATATCCATAATAATAACAATAAAAAAATTAATGATGATGAATACACTAATACAAAATTAAATAGCACTACACAAATATGTCCAGTAACCCAAGAAGAATGAGGATGAATGGGAGGATTTTTCAA